>CM064538.1:23743212-23812614 GCA_032716605.1 Paralithodes platypus
GTAAATATATACATGAATGAACAAATAAAAATTACCTATCCCCCCTTAAAACCTCATAACCAGACGCCGAGGAACGCCCTACTCACGTGTTAAAGGCATCGGAACCCGGATTGCAAGCCGTCTCTCCGTTGTGGGATCGGCAGGAAGCGTTCGGGGAATCGTAGTACCAATAAAGTTGATTCAGACCACACGCAAAACTCGTCAACACCAAGAAAAAGATGAACAGGAATTTGGCGATATCTGGAAATGTAAAAAGAAGGGGGTTAAGGGAGGGGGGGGGGGGGGGTGAGCGTATCTATTTGCTTATTTATATAGTTTTTGTTTTTATATACCGGGTATATTTTTAGTTTCCTCCCTAATAATACTGACCAATGATCATACAGCCGAGGGAGATCTGCAGAGGTCCAAGGTGGGGGTTAGTCTGGAAGAGGTAGATGATCCGGGCGAAGGAGAAGACGTTAGCTACTGCAAACACCCCTTCGGCTATCAGGGTGGGGTCGTTGGGTGGCCACTGGGCTCGGGGAACCTCTCTGAAATACAAGGAAAGATATTAAGGGAAGTGTTATACCACAACAGAACGCCTCACTCACACCAAATGGCCCCGTTACCCCCCTCAAAACTAAGGTGGGTTAATAGGAGGGAATAGGGTGAGGGCTTGACTCAAATCGCGCAAGACTAACCTGGGACCATATTTGTAGACGGAGAGAGAGAAAGAGAGAGTGAGAGACTGAGAGAGAGAGAGAGAGAGAGAGAGAGAGAGAGTAAACGGGGTCGACTCAAATCACGCAAGACTAACCTGGGACCATATTTGTTGGTTGTGATCTGCGCAAAAGCCACAGCGCGGAGACTGAAGGTGCACAGGTACAGGGAGAGCATGATGAAGTCCAACCAATTCCACCATTGTCTGATATAAGCTGTTAGGCCCTCCTCCCAGAGCTGCTTACATTCTGCCCACACCTGTTTAAAGATTCCTGTTAGACACATGCGTACTTATGTCATTTAAATTACTAAAGTAAATCAGTCAGTAGCTCTCGGCCAATGACACCTGAGAGTCATGGCCTAACACAGCCTAACATTACTGGTCGAGTCGGCTCTGATTATTCTACTTGATATGTTGTCTGGTCACTACAAGATATTCGATAAATGGATATTAATCGTAGTCATGTGCTGTACTTACAACTGTCTTGATGATTAAATGGTTAGAGTGTTTAAAATGTGTGTGTGGTAACCCAGGTTCGAATACCGGTGGATCATATGCTTTCATTAATTTCATTGGGAGGTGTTTGGTGTTGGTATGAAATTAATTCAAAACATATATACCAGCCCACATAAAATGAACATGGGATTTTGGATTCTATTCATGGAAGGTTTCCTGCTTGCCTAACTACCCCACCGTGTCTTCAAATCCATGATGCCTCCGATCCTTCATTGGTTACTGTTCGACATCCTTGCTCATACCTTGGGGATTCTGCTCCAAGGCTACTTCATCACCCTAGCACTGCCGTATCCTTAAGAATAAAAGGTAGCTAAGCTGTCTCAGAGCGAGGTCATTGCCCAGCTGAAACCTATGATATCAGATACCTTGCATAAAGTGAAAAAAGGCCAATGAATGCTTACCATTCCAGTGACCCAGAAGAATATGAGCCACTCTACAAAGGTCGGCGCAGGACCCCTAAGGTTCCTGCGGTGTCTTTCACTGCCCTCTGTCCGGGTCGAGGCCAGAACCAGGAGCACCAGGAACAACCCGAAGGAGGCGCTGAAGGGGAAGGAAAAAGCTGTGACAATGATGTGTTATAGGCATGGGGTTAGTGATATTTGAGTGATCTGTTTGTAGTTTTAGTGCCCACCCCCACCACCAAACGAGAGAAAAGAAAATAGTTTTCCTTGGATATTGAACTCTGGAGTAGCAATTGAATACCGGTACCTTGACAGATGCATTCTGACACAAGAAACGATATTGGTTGCGTCATCCGCACAACAAAGTGTTAATAGTTATATTATAGGAAATAAGGTACCTGGTGTAATACAAGCAAGTTTATCACCTATAATAGGCTGAACTGAGTTACAAGTTAGTATGTAATTTACTTATAACTTACCTGTGATATATAAACTTCATGAAGGGTGATCGTATGACCCTGCCTAGCCTGGTGCGAGGACAGGTGAGGTAGATGATGGCGATGATTGGCATACACAGGATGATGGATAGGCAGAGGAGGATCTTCACCATGGCATTCCTCCGGCGCCAAATGGGTAGACCTTCGTGCCAGACGGAGGTGAGGAGTTGCTGGCAGTTGGGGTGGGCCACAAACTGAAAAATATGTATAACAGTTAAGGTACTGAATCCTTGCTGACATTGGGAAATACGCCGACTGTCCCACCATTTTAACCCTTAATTCACGGCGACTGTCATATGACAGGAGAGAGGAAATACCCCTTCTGTACGGTGCCCGTCATATGACGGGTGCCATTTTGAGGCTATTATGAGCCCTGAGAGAGAGGCCAGGCATTGGAGGGAGCATAGGGGGGCTCTAACCGTTTGCCACAGCGTGCGGGCACACACTGAGGGCGAGAGACAGCTGTCTCACTCATGTGCAGTGTCACACACATAGCAAAAACAGTCAAAATTGACCCATTATATCGATGATTTTGGCCTTCATTTGCAAGATCGTTGCAAGATAACCAGATGTCATACTGGGATGATTCAGGTGTCATTGGAAAGATCTATCATTGTACTTTTCACGAATATATAATTGTATTACGCTCTTGCTCTTGTTTATGCATGAAAAAGAGCATGGAATGAAGGCAAATTTCGGCAATTATGCCTGCCTGGCGCTACGGTGATGCAAACAAGATAGCCCGCAATAATGGAGTTAGTTACAGATGAATTTTGATGCTTTTAGTTTCATTCCAAATACGCCAAATGGTTTCAATCACCAATACAACTGCTGATGCCTAGACAAATATATAGGTATGTAAATCAGCGGGCAACGAAAAATGACCATCTTCATATGACTTGCTCCAGACCATCACAAAGGTAGCAGCCCCTTACACCTTCACCCAAGAATTAGTACAAGGAATCGGATCCAGTGACATCGAAGCATCTCATCGGAATCAACTGCAGGGATGTATCCTGTGAACCTACACGGCACTACGGCTGACCTGATATTATGCTTAGTGCGTGGAATTTTGGTGTGAGTATCCAAGGTTCGAGTCTATGGAGTACCACATGTATTCATTACTTTCATTGATTTCATTTGTTAGGTTTATTTGTAAATTAATTGGTGGGTAGGTGAAAACTAATATGAAATTATGCATCTACTGATAGGACAGCCTACTGGTGCGCTACCTAGTTGTTGTTGCTTGACATCCTTTATACTACATTCCTTCCTTCTTTCTCCTACTTCTCCACCCTCATCACCCCCTTCCTCTTTCTCCTCCTCCCCCTCTTCTTCCTCCTCCTCCCCCTCTTCTTCGTCCTCCTGCTCCCTCCTTCTTCCTCCTCTTCCCCTCTCCTCCCTCCTCCTCCTCCTCCTCTTTCCCCTCCTCCTCCCTCTTTCTCCTCCCATGGTCGTCCTTAAGAGGTAGCTAACCCACACCTCGAGGCGCTAGTTAGTGCTTGAGAACATTGTGGGGAGGTGTGTGTGTGTGTGTGTGTGTGTGTATGTGTGTGTGTGTGTGTGTGTGTGTGTGTGTGTGTGTGTGTGTGTGTGTGTGTTCTATGCTGTTTATTACTATTACTCTCTCTCTCTCTCTCTCTCTCTCTCTCTCTCTCTCTCTCTCTCTCTCTCTCTCTCTCTCTCTCTCTTACCTGCTTTTGGTCGTACTTGAGAGCCAGCTTGAGTCGTGACAGTTTGAGGATGTTGTGGTCATCCTCTTCAGAATCGTCGGAGTCCTCCTCACTACGACGGTTGAGCACTGCTATCACCTGTACGAATGTAATATTAATACTTATAATTACAATAATAGTCATAGTAAATATAATAATGATAATTAAAAAAAAAAAAAAAAGTGGGGATTGGGCCTGAGTTAAAGATTAAGTACATGGCTACGATTTAAAATACTTCTGCTACTACTAGTTTTTACTAATACAAATACTACTGCTACCACTGCTACTACTACTACCACTACTACTGCTACCACTGCTGCTACTACTACTACTACTACTACTACTACTACTACCATTACTACTACTACTACTACTACTACCACTACTACTGCCACTACTACTACTACTACTACCACCACCATCACTACTACTACTACTACTACCACTACTACTACTACTACTTTTTTTTTTTTTTTTTTTTTAACTACTACTACTACCACCACTACTACCACTAATACTACTACTACAGCAACTACTACTACTACTTTACCTCCTGAGTAGACCGACATTGATGCAGTAGATCGCAGGTATATTTCTTGCACTGCGCACTCAACTCCTGGTACGTGTCTTTAAATTCATTCTCCACTCTCGCCAGTCGCTCCAGCTCCCACGATAGCTGCACAGAAACGGAAAATAGGAGGTTTTTAGTTTGTTCCCTAGACCTCCGTCACGCTTAAAATTACACATAGTTATTTTTTAGATTTTAAAACGGTCGCCCCGTTGTTTTGTCGATTTTAAGAACTTTCGCCCACTATCTGTCAATGTTAAGGCCTTTCGTGCCATTTAGGTGTCGATGATTTCCTGGAGAGCGATAGCGAGCCTATAATTTAAGAGAAACTGGCCTTTGGCCGGGAAATTTTTCTATCTGGAGGTGTTGGGAGGAAACTATTAACCCTTTCAAGCTCCAATACGCATTTCTTTTTTGTTTTCTGGTAATTATTGGACGATTTTATTCAGATTAGGAAGGGTATAGGGAAGTCAGAGGGTTGACTGAGCTAGTCTTTACCGTTTCAATAACCACAGATCCTCCCTAAGCTGCATAAAATACCCACAGATCCTTCCTAAGCTGCATAAAATCGTCTAATGCTAGCCAAAATAAACTGCTAAAGCGCGTCAGAGCTTCAAGGGGCTAATATAATAACAAGACACATAAATATATACTAACCAGACACATAAATGAGGTACTGAAAACGAACACCTGCTTTTTTGTATTTCTCTCCTTTTCTCTCTTTCTCTGGCTTGTATCCATTCGGCCCCATTCAGCCAACTATTTTAAGACGTTTATCCCCATCTAGGTGTCAATTTGTTCCTGGCGAGCGATAGCGAGCCAGCATTATATGAAGAAATCCGGCTTCGCCGGAGACATTTTTCTATCGAAAAATGTACAAATTTAGCCTGATGTCAAACAAAACTAAAAAATATGCTGGCTCGCTACCGCTCACCAGTAAAACATTGACACCTGGATGGGGACAAAAGTCTTAAAACAGTAGGCTGAATGGGGCCAAATGGATACAAACCAGAAAAAGATAGAAAAGGACAGAACAAAAACAGGTCACCCCCCTGGGGTAAGGCTGGCTCAAGACATAATGGAGTTATGATGACATTTTCCGAGCAAGGGGTTGCATGGGAGAGATGGGCCATTTTGGGGGCTTTAGGGCCGCCATTTTGGGGCTTTAAAGGGGGATGGGCGCATGTATTTTTGGGCTTTAGGGCCGCCATTTTGGGGCTTTAAGGGGGGATGGGCGCATGTATTTTGGGGCTTTAGGGCCGCCATTTTGGGGCTTTAAGGGGGGATGGGCGCATGTATTTGCTCATTAATGTATCTTTTTATTACTAATTTAGTTTCCTCCCTAGACCTCTATCAAGCTTTAAAAAAAAAAAAAAAAAAAAAAAAAAAAAAAAAAAAATCCATACACCTTCCTTTAAGGGGAGATTTCCACCTGAAGGATTTTTTCTGGACCCCTTTCTCTCTCATGTTTAGCCCCATTGCTTTTGAGATTTTAAGATGTTCGCCCCAATAGTTTGGAGATTTTAAGAACTCTCGCCCCATTTCTGTCAATTCTAAGACCTTTCGTGCCATGTAGGTGTCGATTTTTTCCTGGCGAGCGATAGCGAGCCTGTAATTTAAGAGGAACCGGCCTTCGGCTGGGAAATTTTTCTACCGAAAAATGTACAAATTTATCTTGAAAGGGGGTCTAGGGGGAGTAATTTTAAGCTTGATGGAGGTCTAGGGAGAAAACTAAATAAAAATAAATAAATAAATAAAAATAAAAAGATGAAGAAATAAGAAAATATAGACTGCCATCCCCTCTTAACACCCACACCAAAACAGCCCCCAAAACGTAGGATGGGCCATTTGTCCCCAATTTACCGTGTGACATTGTGACACTAATTTATGAAGCGGTTATACTGTCCTTGCCCCCCTCTCCGGGTTAAACGTAATGGGATTCGAACTCCTTCCCCTCATATCCATAATACAGTAAGTGGTTCCCCTCCTCGCTATCTCTATGGTAATGAACCAATCGTGATTTCTATGCTAAAACGACATTAAATGTTTTACATATATAACTATACTGTATAGCCTATATACGTAAATATATACCGGTATACATATATTTATATATATATAATATATATATATATATATATATATATATATATATATATATATATATACTGTATATATATACTGTATTTATTACATATTTGTTTTTATATTTTGTATTTTTTATACTCTCAGCCGGGCTCGAACCATCGACAGTCAAGACGATGCATTAGTCCACTACACAACTGCGTGAACATCAATTGTTAAGGTTTTCCAATTAATTTTAATGGAGAAGGAGAAATCCTACTTGGAGAAAGTATTACATATCGTACACAAGTCATAGGACCCATATTCCAGAAAAACGACCCATCTCCCCTTTCCACGTACCCTGAATGCCGCAAGTACGGGGTCCTCTGAAGTAAGGGAGATCCACGCGGGAGAGGCCAGGGCGCGGTAGGTGTGGATGCGGCGCAGGGAGTACCGCAGGGAGTCGGCGTGGAATCCCTCCGTACATTGCCGACAACAACACGATAGCGGGTGCGGCTTGTCGATGTAGGCGCCTGGAAGAGAGATATGAGATTATAGATGGATTGGATATATAGAGAGATATGAGATTATAGACGGATTGGATATATAGAGAAATATGAGATTATAGACGGATTGGATATATAGAGATATGAGATTATAGATGGATTGGATATATAGAGATATGAGATTATAGATGGATTGGATATATAGAGATATATGAGATTATAGATGGATTGGATATATAGAGAAATATGAGATTATAGACGGATTGGATATATAGAGAGATATGAGATTATAGATGGATTGGATATATAGAGATATGAGATTATAGATGGATTGGATATATAGAGATATGAGATTATAGATGGATTGGATATATAGAGATATATGAGATTATAGATGGATTGGATATATAGAGAAATATGAGATTATAGATGGATTGGATATATAGAGAGATATGAGATTATAGACGGATTGGATATATAGAGAGATATGAGATTATAGATGGATTGGATATATAGAGAGATATGAGATTATAGACGGATTGGATATATAGAGAGATATGAGATTATAGATGGATTGGATATATAGAGAGATATGAGAATATAGATGGATTGGATATATAGAGAAATATGAGATTATAGACGGATTGGATATATAGAGAAATATGAGATTATAGATGGATTGGATATATAGAGATATATGAGATTATAGACGGATTGGATATATAGAGATATGAGATGATAGATGGATTGGATATATAGATAGAATGGATATAGATAGAATTCATATTATCACCAACCCACCAATGAACTTACAAATATACCTAATTAATGAATTCAATGAAGCTACTGTATAGAACAATGAAATTATATAGAATCGAATAGAGTTATGTGGTGGGGGTTGGTAGTTGTGGTGGTAGTTGTGGTAGTTGTGGTAGTTGTGGTGGTAGTTGTGGTAGTTGTGGTGGTAGTTGTGGTGGTAGTTATGGTAGTTGTGGTGGTTGCGGTGGTAGTTGTGGTAGGGTACAGGGCGAGGCAGTATAGGGGGGGGGTGTGTGGTAGTTGTGGTAGGGTACAGGGCGAGGCAGCATAGGGTGGGGTGTGTGGTAGTTGTGGTGGTAGTTGTGATAGTTGTGGTAGTAGTTGTGGTAGGGTACAAGGCGAGGCAGTATAGGGTGGGGTGTGTGGTAGTTGTGGTGGTAGTTGTGGTAGGGAACAGGGCGAGGCAGTATAGGGTGGGGTGTGTGGTAGTTGTGGTGGTAGTTGTGGTAGGGAACAGGGCGAGGCAGGGTAGGGTGTGGTGTAGTGTGTAGTAGTTGTAGTAGTTGTAGTAGCTATGGTAGTTGTGGTAGGGAACAGGGCGAGGCAGTATAGGGTGGGGTGTGTGGTAGTTGTGGTGGTAGTTGTGGTAGGGAACAGGGCGAGGCAGGGTAGGGTGTGGTGTAGTGTGTAGTAGTTGTAGTAGTTGTGGTAGTTGTGGTAGTTGTGGTAGGGAACAGGGCGAGGCAGTATAGGGTGTGGTGTAGTGTGTAGTAGTTGTAGTAGTTGTAGTAGCTATGGTAGTTGTGGTAGTTGTGGTAGGGAACAGGGCCAGGCAGTATAGGGTGGGGTGCGTGGTAGTTGTGGTAGGGAACAGGGCCAGGCAGTATAGGGTGGGGTGTGTGGTAGTTGTGGTAGGGAACAGGGCCAGGCAGTATAGGGTGGGGTGTGTGGTAGTTGTGGTAGTTGTGGTAGGGAACAGGGCCAGGCAGTATAGGGTGGGGTGTGTGGTAGTTGTGGTAGTTGTGGTAGGGAACAGGGCCAGGCAGTATAGGGTGGGGTGTGTGGTAGTTGTGGTAGTTGTGGTAGGGAACAGGGCGAGGCAGTATAGGGTTGGGTGTGTGGTAGTTGTGGTAGTTGTGGTAGGGAACAGGGCGAGGCAGTATAGGGTGGGGTGTGTGGTAGTTGTGGTAGTTGTGGTAGGGAACAGGGCGAGGCAGTATAGGGTGGGGTGTGTGGTAGTTGTGGTAGTTGTGGTAGGGAACAGGGCCAGGCAGTATAGGGTTGGGTGTGTGGTAGTTGTGGTAGGGAACAGGGCCAGGCAGTATAGGGTGGGGTGTGTGGTAGTTGTGGTAGTTGTGGTAGGGAACAGGGCGAGGCAGTATAGGGTGGGGTGTGTGGTAGTTGTGGTAGTTGTGGTAGGGAACAGGGCCAGGCAGTATAGGGTGGGGTGTGTGGTAGTTGTGGTAGGGAACAGGGCCAGGCAGTATAGGGTGGGGTGTGTGGTAGTTGTGGTAGTTGTGGTAGGGAACAGGGCGGGGCAGTATAGGGGGTGTGTGTGGTAGTTGTGGTAGTTGTGGTAGGGAACAGGGCCAGGCAGTATAGGGTGGGGTGTGTGGTAGTTGTGGTAGGGAACAGGGCGAGGCAGGGTAGGGTGGGGTTAGCCAAAGATACACTCAGTTTTAACTCTCGGGTTTAAAGCTCCACTGACTCCTATTTATTTTTGTATTTTGTATTTTATTATCTATTTTATTTTTCATCAGATAACTTACACTCAACGATATAAATCCAGGCCTAATATGAATACTCGAACAGCAAAGCGAACCTGCGAAATGTAAATGTTGGGAAAACAAGTCTGTTTGGCGATTTCAAGACTTTTTTGCCTCATTTATTTGTCGGTTTTGAGAAGGAAAAAAAAAGTGCAAGAGGAGGAGGAAAAGAAGGAGAGGAGGAATACAAAGGAATACAAAGGAGAACAAACTGCAACAGACCTATCGGTCCTTACGGGGCAGTTTAGATATCTAAAACTACGAGGTAGAAGAAAGGATAGCAAAGGAGAAGCCTCCTTCCCACCCACCACTCCCTCCAGCTAATACTGGCATGAAAACAGTTGGAAAAATACCATTTAGAATGGAAAAACTGATACGGAAATTCGGATAGGACAGGGAGAAAAATAAGTTGATTTGTAATCTAAGCTAACTCTTTTACTACAATTCTGAAAGGGAACAGATGTATGAATATACATTGCGGTATGCGTTGTCACTTCCTTGCGCGTTATTCTGAAAGAAACTGTGATCATTGGGGGTTATTTGCTAAGTATTTATAAGGAGGAGGAGAGAAGGAGGAGGAAGAAGAAGAAAGAAGAAGGAGGAAGAAGAAGGAAGAAGAAGAAGAAGGACGAAGAAGAAGAATGAGGAGGAGGAGGAAGAAGAGAAAGAGGAGGAGAAGGACTAGGACGACTATTGAAAATATTGAGGGAGATCATGTATGGAACGCATCACAACCCGTCACTCGTCAGTCAAGATCATGACACGCAATCTGTACTCACTCACAGCCTAGGTATATATATATATATATATATATATATATATATATATATATATATATATGTATATTATATATATATATATATATATATACTGTATAATTAAATAATGATAATAATACTTAATCCATCTCTATATATCCGGATACCTTACTCCCCTGTATGAGGGTGGCCTTACACAAAACGCCCCCGTGAGGACAACCCGTGCCAGTTAATTCAAAGACTTATGCTCAGTTCACACATGCACGAATTAACGTCCTGTCCGTCCCCGACCAAGAAAATAGGCAGGACGGCATCAATCTGGAGGGGGCCTAGGCGGCGACCATTTTGTGCATGCACAAAACGGTCGGCGTGGGTCGGGTCAACTGTCAGAAAACGTGTTATGTCGTGACACCCACGGGACACACACGGGAGCAGTCGGCGTCTAGACGCCAACTAACGGGATGAGAACGGCGGCAAGAAAACGTTGGCAGGAGAGTCGGCGATGTGGCAACGTCCGTGTACCGACCATAGGCGGTTTTGCCGGCTTCCTTGCTCGATTGCAGGGGTCGGAGATGGACGGGTCGCTAATTCGTGCATGTGTGAACCGAGCATTACAGGATTGACCACTAAACGTAAGGTCTGTCCAACTCCGAGGCTCTTTATGTATCTTTATGTATCTTTTTAGCACAATTTTTTTCAACAGTGGTAAAAAAAAAAAATATATAATAATTTTGAGATAGTCGGGTCAGGAGGGTTGATATTGATGAGTAATATAAGGTAGGGAGGATAAACTGAATTACAAGGGGTAGGCATAGGCTGGCCACAGGGGACTTAATAAGGGAGTAATGGGATTTACCGCGGCGCTACTCTCCGGAATGCCCTCAGGAGCGTGGTGGAAGGGACGATCGCATTAAGGGGACAGTGGCTGTTTTTTGGGTCTATTCATTAATTTATTCATATATTTTGTTTAGTTTCCTCGCTAGACCTCCATCAAGCTTAGAAAAACACCCCCTAGACCCCTTTTCAAGATAAATTTATACATTTTTCGGTAGGTTCCTCTTAGAATTACAGGCTCGCTATCGCTCGCCAGGAAAAAATCGACACCTAAATTGCACGAAAAGTCTTAAAATTGACAACGAAATGAGACGAAAGGTGTTAAAATCGCCAAAATAATGGGTCAACCGTCTTAAATACTCAAAACTAATGGGACTAAACACGAGGGAGAAAGGGGTCCAGAAAAACAAGGATGCCCTCAGGAGCGGCGAAGGGACGATCGCGTTAAAGGGGCGAAAACTCGCTTTTCCTGGACCCCCTTCTCCCTCATGTTTAGCATATTAGTTTTGAGGTTTTAAGACGTTCGTTCCGTTAGTTTGGTGATTTTGAGACCTTTCGCCCCATTTTTTTTATCAATATTAAGATTTTCGTGCGATTTAGGTGTCGATTTTTTTCGTGGCGAGCTATAGCAAGCCTCTAATTTTAGAAGGACGGGAAATTTTTCTACCGAAAAATGTACACATTTATCTTGAAAGGGGGTTTAGGGGGTGTTTATTCTAAGCTTGATGGAGGTCTAGCGAGGAAACTAAAAAATAAATATATAAATAAATATATAGACAATAAACCAAGCACTTTGATATTTTAAGACATTCGCACCATAATTAAGAACTTTCGCCCCATTTCTGTCAATTTTAAGACCTTTCATGCAATTTAGGTGTCGATGTTTTCCTGGCGAGCGATAGCGAGCCTGTAATTTAAGAGGAACCGGGAAATTTTCTACCGAAAAATGTACACATTTTGAAAGGGGGCCTAGAGGGTGTAATTTTAAGCTTGATGGAGGTCTAGGGAACTAACTAAAAATCTCCCCTTAAGGACGCCCACAATTGATCACTTGCGACTTGCAGGCTGTAAGGAAGTTGGAACCGTAAGCATTAATTATAAGTGGAAATTTACTTTAGTCTGTGTATTATCAGTTGACGGTAAATGTATATGTATTATGTCTGTATCTCTCTCTCTCTCTCTCTCTCTCTTCTTTGCTATCCTTTCCTTCCAATGTATCCTACTCTCGGGTTAACTATCTCTATTTTAAAATTAAGTCCTGACCACCTCGCTGGGGTCGTAAGGTCTGTGTGGTCAGTGTATCTATGTAAATAGATGTAAATACATGTCAATATCTCTGTCTCTCTCTCTCTCTCTCTCTCTCTCTCTCTCTCTCTCTCTCTCTCTCTCTCTCTCTCTCTCTCTCTCTCTCTCTCTCTCTAACACACTAAACCCCCAAAATGTATATAATTATGGCTCGTGCAACCTTAACCCTACCGACCATCCGCCCTCTAATGCTCTCACAGCCTTTTATGGGGAGAATACACACATTTTTTTTTTTTTTTTTTAATAACCGGGGAGAACATTATTTTATATCATTGTTTATTTTATTCAATTGTTTATTTGATCAACTTGTTTATAGTATTCCCTTGTTTGTTTTCTTCACTTGTTTCTTTCTTTCACTTGTTTGTTTTATTCACTTGTTTATTTTATTCAATTGTTTATTACATCAACTTGTTTATTTTATTATTTTGTTTATTTGATTTACTTGTTCTTTTATTCCTTGTTTGTTATATCAACTTGTTTATTTGATTAACTTGTTTATTACATCAACTTGTTTATTACATTAACTTGTTTATTACATCAACTTGTTTATTACATCAACTTGTTTATTACATCAACTTGTTTATTACATTAACTTGTTTATTACATCAACTTGTTTATTACATCAACTTGTTTATTACATCAACTTGTTTATTTGATTAACTTGTTTATTACATCAACTTGTTTATTACATCAACTTGTTTATTACATCAACTTGTTTATTTTATTATTTTGTTTATTTTATTCACTTGTTTATTTTATTCACTTGTTTGTTATATCAACTTGTGTATTTTATTCCTTTGTTTGTTTTATTTACTTGCTTCTTGGGTCATTTGTATATTTTTCGTCGCTTGCTTATTTTTTTTGTTTTGTTTGGTCATGTTCCATTCTATTTTTTGCTATTATTTCTTTATTTCTTTCCTTCCCTCGCTCTGTGTTCTCGATTTTTATTCCTTTGGCCTCGACATTGACCTTTCATTACTCTCTCTCTCTCTCTCTCTCTCTCTCTCTCTCTCTCTCTCTCTCTCTCTCTCTCTCTCTCTCTCTCTCTCTCTCTCAAAGAAATATATTGTTTTAACACTGCTAGGTAATCTCTCTCTCTCTCTCTCTCTCTCTCTCTCTCTCTGTAAGAAATAGACTGTTTACACGATTTATAACACTGCTAGGTAATCTCTCTCTCTCACTTTCTCTCTCTATATATATCTCTATCTCTATATATCTCTATCTCTCTCTCTCTCTCTCTCTCTCTCTCTCTCTCTCTCTCTCTCTCTGTAAGAAATAGACTGTTTACACGATTTATAACACTGCTAGGCAATCTCTCTCTCTCACTCTCTCTCTCTCTCTCAAAGAAATATATTGTTTTAACACTGCTAGGTAATCTCTCTCTCTCTCTCTAAGAAATAGACTGTTTACACGATTTATAACACTGCTAGGTAATCTCTCTCTCTCACTTTCTCTCTCTCTATATATCTCTATCTCTATATATCTCTATCTCTCTCTTTCTCTCTCTGTAAGAAATAGATTGTTTACACTAATTATAACTGCTAGGTAATCTCTCTCTCTCTCTCTCTCTCTCTCTCTCTCTCTCTCTCTCTCTCTCTCTCTCTCTCTCTCTCTCTCTCTCTCTTTGTGTTATTTCGTATTTCTCTGCTTTTTTATTTTAAGTATTATTTTTATCTTTGTCTTTGCGTATGTGTTTTGTCTCTGGGTCTGTGTGTGTGTGAGTGGGTGTGTCTGTGTGTGTGTAGGAGTGTGTGTGTGTGTGGGTCTGTTTGTGTGTGTGTGTGTGTTTGTGTGAGAGTCTGTATGTGTGTGTGTCTGTGTATGTGTGTGTGTGTGTGTGTCCCTCTCTCTCTCTCTCTCTCTCTCTCTCTCTCTCTCTTTATATATATATATATATATATATATATAATCTCTTCATATCTCTCTTCTATTTCTCTATTATCTCTATAATCTCACCTCTAGACAGGAAGAGTTGAAGAATCTCGAACTCGTTGCAGTGTCTGTCTGTCCTGTCTCTGTCTGTCTGTCTACCCGTCTGTCTGTCTGTCTGTCTAATGTCGTCAAATTAATGGGGCAAATCGTCTTAAAATCCTCACATAAAAAAAAAAAATCTCACCTCTAGACAGGAAGAGTTGAAGGATCTCGAACTGGTTGCAGTGGGCGGCCAGAATGATGGGGGAGATGTTGGGGTCGAAGTCGCTGGATTCCTCACCACCCGCTCGAACCTTCGGGGGAGGGGGGGGAGAGATAATTATGAGAACGGGGAGTGGTTAGTAGAGATAATGGGTGATGAGAGATATTATAGAGATAGTGAGAGATAATGGAGAGATAATTGAGAGATAAGAGAGAGATATGAGATCAGGTAGAGGTTAAATGGAGTAACAGAGAGATAATGGAGATATGGTTGGGGAGATAATGGAGAGATAGTGAGAGATAAAAGAGAGATAGAGAGAACAGGGAGTGGTTAGTAGAGATAATTGGTGATGAGAGATAATGGAGAGATGGTGAGAGATAATGGAGAGATAATTGAGAGATAATGAAGAGATGGTGAGAGATAATGGAGAGATGGTGAGATAATGAAGAGATGGTGAAAGATAATGGAGAGATGGTGAGAGATACAGGAGAGATAAAAGAGAGACACGAGATCAGGGAGAGGTTAGTAGAGATAATAGAGATGATGAAAGATAGTAGAGAGATGGAAAAGAGATATTGAAAGGTAACATATAAATGATAAGAGATAGCAGAGACGTAAAAGAGAGATACTAGAGATAATAGAGATACTAGATAGATCAAAAGAGATGTAGATAAATATAATAGATAGATGCAAAGAGATGTAGAGAGATAGCAGAAATATGATGAGGTGAAATCGAAATAAAGGAGAAAATAATGAGATACAGAAGAGAGATAACGGAAAATAATGAAAGGAAATATATTGAAAATGGGTAAATGAAGTAGAATATGTGATGGTGTGATCAAAGGAAGAGACGAGGAAATAGTTAGTTAAAATAGGACTTCTGAGGCTATTACCCCTCTGGATTATTAAGCCAGCACACTGTAAGTCAGGAGTGGAGCCCTTTTTCGAGAACTTCAATCCCATGAGACAAGGAGCATTGGATAATTGCTTTTGGCTAACATTAGAAGGACAGGAAAATATAGAGGAGTGTTAGGCTGAAGAAGTGTACAGAATGGTGGAAAGAAGAGAGGAGAGATAAAGGGTTGATAGAGAAATAATGTAGGTATCATTAGAACAATGAGGGGATGCGAAATTCGAACCCACCCACTCCAGGTATATTTGGGAGAGTTGGGCACCGTAACCAAGCAGATATCCGCTCATGACCGAGTGGTTACGTTGCCCAACTTTCCCAAACATATCTGGGGTGAGTGGGTTCGAATCCTGGTCAGAATTCCTCTCTCCCATGTCATAATGAGTAGATTAAAGCTAGTGGGGAGGGAGGGATCTGTGGAGAGGTAAGGGAAAGAGCGTTAGAGGATAAAGTAAACATACCAAGCACATACTTCCTATACTATGTCTTCATCGTGCCAAGAGTTTCATATTTTCCACCTTTGAAAGTTTGAGCATGCAGTTTTCCTATCAAGCAAAATGCGAATGAGGAACTTCCCGCCAGTGTAGCGCGCGTGACGGTCAACTTGTGTTGCCCTGTGGTGTAGTGGATGGTATGCTTGTTTACAAATCTGGGCAGGTGGAGATGTTTGGGCAGTCTCCTCACACCCCTTGCCCCTGTTTCCGCCTAACAGTGAACTAGGTGCGTGCAAAGGTCGGACGACTCAACCAGTACACCCTTTCAACCAGTACCAACTCAACCAATACGGTTTGGTTAGGTTAGGTAGAGTTAGGTTACTTCTTTAAAATGACAATAACTGGTCCTGGTTGATTTGGCGCTGGTTGAGATCTACTGGTTGAAATGGTCTACTGGTTGAAATAGTCTGTAGGTTGAAATCTACTGGTTGAAATAGTCTAGTGGTTGACTTGTCCATTCAAATCCGGGCAGGTGGAGATATTTGGGCAGTCTTGATAGGGTACAATAGTTTTCCCTCATCCCTAAATCCAAGGAAAAAGAAAATAGCTAACTAAATCCCTGTAGTTCAAAATGGGCATGAATGAGTGTCAGATATTCACGATGCTGTATGAAAAAACTGTAGTGGAATTTATTGGAAAGTTGGAAATCAGAACTGAAGGGGGTATCACACTGGCCATTTTTCCTTCATACCCGTGCAATGTATATCTGGAAATGTTGCCAGAATTAATTGCTGAACCAAAAGTTGCGGATTTCAGTTGACGTGTGATACCCCATTTGTAGGATTAACCCTTGCAGCCCCAGCGACGTCTATTTTGTTCTTATTTCAGCTGTATTTAGACAATTTTATGAAGCTTAAGAAGGATGTATGGTAGCTTAAAGGATTAATTGAGACCGTGTGTAATCTTTTAACGGTTAGACGTCCTTCCTAAGCTGAATAACACTGGCTAATAGTTGCCAAAATATCATGAAAAAGGAGGTTACCGGTACTGAATGGGTTAAAAAATATATGTAATTTATAACTACATAAAATATTGCAGATACTAATAATATAAGCTGGTCGTTCCATGCGAGCTGTGGGTAAAGATAGTGATATAGGCAGAGCCTACGAACTTGACAATTATTTCAATCCCTGACCTCTTCGTAACTCAAAAGGACCTTGAGCAAACTGGATGTAAATTTCCACAACTATTTACTGGTGGACACTAACTTCCCAAATTATAGAGAAGTCAGCTCGATTGCTTTCATTCATTTTGAGTTATAAGAAGTTAAGGGGTCCATATTATTGTCAAGTTCGTTGGCGCTACCTACAGTATAGTCATTTGTAAACCTAGTCAGTCGGGGAATGAGAGGCCAATATTAATCTACACAATATTTGACATTCTGAAGAGTGCAACTGTTTATGAAGAGACCAATGTGTAGTAGTAGTAGTAGTCGTTCCTTAGGCTGCCTGGCCGAACAACCCCGAGTTCCATGGCCACGGTCGAGACCGGGTTTTCCCACAAAGTTCTCAAGGAGTGTGTGTTGTGTTGTTGGCGTAAGTGGTTGTGTGTTATGTAGTCTTCCATAATGTGTTTGATAGTGTGCAGTGTTGTGTTACAACCTGGACAGGTGTCCTGGACGGAGTCATCCAGCCTCTTCTGATAACTCAGAAGGGATGGATGGTGCCTACATCGCACCCTAGCCAGGTGGACTCTGTCCTCATGGGAAAGGAGGATTTCTGAGGGATGGACTTCAGGGGGACGTGCATGTAGCTGAGTGTTGTCTTTGAGTGACTAGATGGATCGGCAGGTTATTTGAGTATGGATATGCTCCTGGAGGCTGGCTTGGTGTGGGCAAGAGGGGAGTGAAGACAGTATTAGTGTATGATAATGAGTGCTAGGTGTTGTTTTGATGTTTCTTGGTGTGTGTGAATGTTCTGCCATGTAGTGTAGTGGGTGGTGTTGGTTTGTGGAGGCTGTGGCAAGAATTTGTGTGCCTCTCTTATCAAGGGGAGGTGTGGTGAAGTGGTCTTGCCACTGGCCTGGTAATCCAAAGGTCCCGGGTTCAAATCCCGATGTATCAATGGGAAGATATTATTGGGATGGAATTTGTTCTGTACCTGGTATCAGTGCATTACCACAAGCCCACCGAAACGTCAATAAAATACCCTCATTGTTCCCTGATTAAATAGCACTGTATGAATATTCCCATATTCAAAATATGCTATAGGGGTGCAATGCCTGGTGAGTTATCTGCTCAACAGGTGGCGTTGTGTGTGTGTAAGTGTGAGAGTCCGAGTGTAGGGGGTGAGACAGTGAAGCACGGGAACGAGATGGCTTCAGAGATGGGGTCGTTTCGGGCCATGAGTGAGCACCGTGCCTAATGTGAAGGCAAGATGGCAGGTGCTCGTTGTACTCTACGTGCTTCACATGTCTCACTCCCTAGACTGGAACAAGATCTCACGGGCTTCACTGTTCATTGTAAAGCGGTGAATGTTAAGGCTCTCAGCCTATGCCCGAGAGGAAGTAAGTTGGAATATATAAAAAAAAAAAAAAAAAAAAAAAGGTGATCCTTGATTTTGAGGACTTTGGTTTCCTGGTGTAGGTGTGGTAGCTGTGCAGCCAGTGATTATTTTGAGGGACTAGTGTTGTAGAGACTCGCACAAGTTTGTCAGTGTTCAATTTATTCCCTTCCAAAAATTGGCTATGAATGCTACAAGCAGTTGCAGTTACAATTCAGATGGACGCAAGACTGTCATTAATAGGATGCAGTGATGCATTTATATCAAACTTTCCCTAATGCTTCCGACTAACTATGTTTTTTATTAAATGAAAATGCATGAAATGCTTCATTAAAGAATCGGGTCAAAGCATTCAGAACCCACTTCGTCCAAGTGGAGCCTATCTTCATCAAAAAGATGGGTTTTTCTGAAGAAGTGGTCCCACGCGCTCACGTACTCGATGCCTTCCTGAGAGTAAACATTACCAGGTACACTGTAAAATGTGTGTCAAATATGGAACACAAAATTGGGACTAATAATTTCGTGAACATATTTATTCAGGCTAATGCATTTGTGCATAAATGGATACATTTAATAGATGTATCAAATTTGTTATAGCAATGTGTTCTATACTGTTTACGCAATTCTTACAGTGGAGACTATATATAATATTTTGTTTAAATGTTTTTGACAGCAGGCTAAATTTGTACATTTATCGATAGAAAAATGTCTCCGGCGAAGCTGGATTTCTCCATACAATGGATCGACACCTGGATGGGGATAAACGTCTTAAAACAGTAGGTTGAACGGGGCCAAATGTAATGGTTAGAGTGTTTAAGATCTGTATGTGGTAAGCACCTGGTTGGAGAAAACATCTGCTCTGCTATCTGTCAGGGGAGGATACGAATCAACGACATTATTTTATTTGTTTGGAGCAGGGTGTCAAACGAAAGCTGAGTCCATTAATTGTAGTCATAACTATTCTATACGTAAGGATAAAATGATGGTTTATAGTTCAAATTATGTCTTTGGAAGTGATACAATGGCCAAAACAATGCTATTCCTTGTTAATTTCTGGTGTTCCTTCTCATATTCAAGTTATAAAATGGCCAACACAATGCTATTTCATGTTAGTTGTCTTGTATTTCTTCTCATATTCAAGTTATAAAATGGCCAACACAATGCTATATCATGGTAAATTTCATATTCATACAAGTCTTCAGCCAATATTGATCCGATTTGACACCCTGAATTTTGGAGGTGTTTATTGACAGATCTTTGTATTGCCGTGGACGAAGTGTGTTTTGAATGATAATATTGATCTAGATTTGAAGATGCAGGTGAAGGTATAGAGTGATAAACCTTTACAACGGCACCTTGTATACACTTTCCGAAGAGTGTTAAGAAGGGGTGTTGGAGAGAGAAGAAGCTGTTGGAGTGGCTTTGTTGTGTGTGTTATTAGTCTGCATGTGGTGATGGTGAAGGTATCGAGGGACACTTATCATACACACATAAAATAACAGATACTTAAGCCGGTATCACACGAGAGCTTTTATAGTCAACATTCGATGATCAACATTTTTCTGGCAACATATCTGGACTATTTTGCACTGGTATCGGAAACTAGACTGATGGTAGATGAATTTAGGTAACCGAAATATTGTATATAAATGTTGACCTCATAAGCTGCCAGCCCAGTGTTAAGGATAAATGTTGATTGAAAAAGCGCTCGTGTGATACCGGCTTTAGATCAACAGATGAAAGGACAAACACAATAAATATGCAATAAGTAGAGAGTCCATACATAACTACACCTCCTTAGCAACCTATAATAGCCTTGAACGTTTATAGCCTTGAACGTTTATAGCCTTGAACGTTTATAGCCTTGAACGTTTATAGCCTTGAACGTTTATAGCCTTGAACGTTTATAGCCTTGAACGTTTATATCCTTGAACGTTTATAGCCTTGAACGTTTATAGCCTTGAACGTTTATTGCCTTGAACGTTTATAGCCTTGAACGTTTATAGCCTTGAACGTTTATAGCCTTGAACGTTTATAGCCTTGAACGTTTATAGCCTTGAACGTTTAGGGGGTAGTGCTTGTTTTTCGGTCTGTGTATTTATGCATTCATTTATTTTTTATTTCCTCGCTAGACCTTCATCAAGCTTAAAAAAACACCCCCTAGAACCCCTTTTAAGATTTGTTTACATTTTTTGGTAAAAAAAATTCCCGGCCAAAGGCCGGTTCCTTCTAAAATTACAGGCTCGCTATCGCTCGCCAGGAAAAAATCGACACCTAAATGGCACGAAAGGTCTTAGTATTGGCAACAAAAATGGGGCAAAAGGTCTCAAAATCGCCGAACTAATGGAACGAACGTCTTAAAATCTCAAAGCTAATAGGCTAAACATGAGGGAGAAAGGAGGGGTCCAGAAAAAGGTACTACCTAGCATAGTGAGTGGCTTCTTTGATATAGAGAAAGATGTTGGAAATATATAGGCTGCGAAATATATCATGGTCCGAAATATGCAAAAAAGTAAAGGTGTTTCGAAATGGGTCTTCTCCGGGGCGAATAAGATGTGCGTGAATTTGTGCTTTGTGTTTTTGTTGTTGTGTTGTGTTGTCCCTGTTCGGGCTCTGTCTCGAGTCGGCCACCCCAGCTTAAAAACAAAAAACAAAAAAACAAAACAAAAAAAATCCCACACATCTAAAACCAAAAAAATCCACACACATCTTAAAACAAGTAAAAATGAAAAATGGGGTATGTGGCTGAGTATATAGATAGAATAGATAGATAGTTTGAATTTTGAAATGCATGCATATAAAAAGTGTGTCGGTGTGTCGGATATCTAGCGAAAAGCAGCACTTGTCACTTTACGCGATGTGGACAAAATGGAACCGTTACGAATGTGTATGGAAAATTGTAAATGGTTTTCATTTGTATTACCGCCTTCAGCGAAGTTGCATGGAGGTTATGTTTTACATACGTTTGTCTCTGTGTCTGTGTGACAATTTCATGCAATATAGGATAGATCTCTAGGAATTCAAGGGGATACTAGCTCTCTCTCTCTCTCTGTTCCAACTCTAACTTGTGCCAAAACAGACGAAATAGGATATGTCATAGAGGATATCATGTGTTCTAATATACACTGTTATTTTGCCAGTGTAGCCAAGTCAATGTAAACCGAGTATAGTGTATTTACCTTGAGCCAATCGTTAGCTAGCATCTCTGGCGTGATGCTTGGATGATTGATCAGCATCTCCACGATCTTGTAAACACCTTCCGTTATGGCGTACAGCAGAGCGTCACCTAGGAGGGAGGACATTATGGGATTATTAGACGTTTCGCCCCATTAGGTAGCGTATTTCAACTCCTTTTGTTACCTAGGAGGGAGGAAATATTGGGGTTATTAGACGTTTCGCCCCATTAGGTAGTGTTTTTTTACCCCTTCTGTCACCTAGGAGGGAGAAATATTGGATTATTAGACGTTTTACCCCATTAGCTAGCTATTTCACCCCTTCTGTCACCTAGGAGGAAGAACTATTGGTATTGTTAGACGTTTGCCCCATTAGCTAGCTATTTCACCCCTTCTGTCACCTAGGAGGAAGAAATATTGGGATTATTAGACGTTTTGCCCCATTAGGTAGCGTATTTCAACCCTTCTGTCACCTAGGACGAAGAAATATTGGCATTATTAGACGTTTCGCCCCATTAGCTAGCATATTTCAACCCCTTATATCACCTAGGAGGGAGGAAATATTGGCATCATTAGACGTTTAGCCCCATTAGGTAGCTATTTCACCCCCTTATGTCACCTGGGAGGGAGGACATATTGGCATCATTAGACGTTTCGCCCCATTAGGTAGCTATTTCACCCCCTTATGTCACCTAGGAGGGAGAAATACTGGCATTATTAGACGTTTCGCCCCATTAGCTAGCGTATTTCAACCCCTTCTGTACCGGAGACGTAATTTTTGAAGTTTATGCTATATTTAGACAGTTTTGTGCAGCTTAAGAAGGATCTGTGGTAGTAAAACTTGGTTAAGCGAGATAGATCGAAGCCTGTTAATTGCTGGAGGCCCTTTTTAAACTGATTGAAATCGTCTAATAGTAGCCAGAATACAGTGAAATGACGTCACCGGTACAGAAGGGTTGTACACGTTTTGCCCCATACAGAAATATACAGTTTCTTGGCGAGTGACAACGAAATTGCAATTTAGGGGAAATTGGCTTTTGGCCAAGACATTTTTCTACTGAAATGTGTATAATTTAAGCATGATGGGAGGTCTGGATATATATATATATATATATATATATATATATATATATATATATATATACAGTATATATATATATATATATATACTGTATATTATATATGCTGTTTATATATCGACTTGCCAAGCACTCTTTCATCAGTAATAAATGCACTGAATTATCCAACTCTAGCTCTTCCCAAGCTTTCTGGCATCTAGCCAAAAAACCTCTCCAACAATTTTTCTTCCTCGTCTTTCCCTCCCCTTTTCCACTCTGATGGCAACACCATCACTTCTTCCTCTGACAAAGCTGAACTCTTCGCTCAAACTATAGTCAACTATAGTCATTTGGTATATTATAATTCCTATTCTATTCGCTAACAATCCTCTCGCCTCTCTACTCACCAATCTTAACATTCTTCTGTAGTAATAACAGTTCCACAATTTCCACATTTTCGTTATCCACCGCGTCATTGTGTGTTTGTCTCCCCGCTCCACCCAGCCTCTCCCTGGGTTGTATCCATGTGGCCCCATTATCCCTACTGTTTTAAGACGTTTATCCCCATCCAGGTATCGATTTATATGTTCATTTTATGTTTTTTATAATGAGTTAGACAGCAGGCTAAATTTGTACATTTTTCGATAGAAAAATTTCTCCGGCGAAGCCGGATTTCTCCATAAAATGCTGTCTCGCTATCGCTCGACAGGAAAAAATCGACACCTGGATGGGGTCGAATGGATACAACCAAAAAAGAGCAGGTCACCCCCTTAAACTAGAATCCTCTAATTTTTCTACTCACCAATCGTAACAGTCTCCTGCAGTAGTAACAGTTCCACAATTTCCACATTTTCGTTATCCACGGCGATCTGTATGGCTGATCGTCCCAGGATGTCGGTACAGTTAACGTTGACGGGGGAGGGAGGGGAGAGACACCGCATCATTGTGTGTTTGTCCCCCCGCTCCGCAGCCTCCAGGAACACTCGCTCCTTGGGATCCATCATGTGTCCGTCCTGGGGAGCAGAGAGAAAGAGAGAGAGAGATAATTAGGATCCATCATAATATGTGTAATACCCTATACCCGCAATAATCCCGCAACCACAAAACTACCCGAGTTAACGTCTATACATTAGGCTACCATAGCGCAGTTGGAATATATGTACAGGCTCAGATTAATATGCAGGATTCGAAACTGCATAATAAATTGTAGGCTTGTCCATATTTATAATTAAATAAACTGTCTTGATAGCGTAATGCACAGTGCGCGGAATTTTTGATGTGAGAATCCTAGGTTCTAGTCCTTGGAGTGCCACATGTATTTGTTAATTTCATTAATTGAGCTTAGATGTGAAGTTGGTTGGTGAAAAAGCATAATATTAGCATAAAATAGTCGTTGGTGGCGAAGTCTAATAAACTCACCACGTGAATCACCACGAGACTATCACCTGGTTCTTTCAAGGAGAACTAAGGTTACTATTCTATTGTACGTCCGTGGTAGTACAGTGGGTTAGCGCGCGGGTCTGGTTGGCCTACTGAGGTCACTAACCAGGGTTCGAACCCCGCGCCAGGCATCTCAAAACCTGGGGAGTTTTCGGGAGGGTTAAATTACCTTCGCACCCAGCATTTCAATATAAAATAAAATCCCAATAAAATGTGTAAGAGGTATGGGAGGAAGGGAAAAGCAAAATGTGTAAGAGGTATGGGAGGAAGGGAAAAGCAATGTGTGTAAGAGGTATGGGAGGAAGGGAAAAGCAAAATGTGTGTAAGAGGTATGAGAGGAAGGGAAAAACAAAATGTGTAAGAGGTATGGGAGGAAGGGAAAAGCAAAATGTGTGTAAGAGGTATGGGAGGAAGGGAAAAGCAAAATGTGTAAGAGGAATGGGAGGAAGGGAAAAGCAATGTGTGTAAGAGGTATGAGAGGAAGGGAAAAGCAAAATGTGTGTAAGAGGTATGGGAGGAAGGGAAAAGCAAAATGTGTGTAAGAGGTATGAGAGGAAGGGAAAAGCAAAATGTGTGTAAGAGGTATGGGAGGATGGGAAAAGCAAAATAGAAGCAGACACAAAAGTTGATGCACACGAACACAAATAATAATAATAATCAGTATGGAATTAATGGCAGAGTAAAAATCATAGCTGACAAAAATATAATGTTAAGACAATGTATAAGAGGTATGGAAGGAAGGGAGGGGGGCTAAAGAGAGGTTTAGATTCAAGATAAGACACGTTAATCGATGGGCCTTTGTAGTTATGGATTCCTTATGTTAGACTTGGAGGACATTACAGTAACTTAGGCTAGGTTGGGGTAGGCTATGCTTTATTTAATATAGCTAACCCCTTCAGCAAGTGTTGGCTACCATTAGGGGCTTTTCTTTATCTCAGAGGGGTTTGTCAGATCTAAATAATCCCGCTGAATACCGTAGGGCTTTCTTGAACTGCATAAAATCGTCTAACTTTAGCCAGATCACGAAACGAACTTCTACCACAGAACAAACGAAGATAACGATAGACAAAATAACCAGGAAAGTACGACCCATTAGAATAGAAAAACAATAAAAGTGTGAATACAAAAGTGGAAAACAAAAGCGCAACAAATATACATAGACAAGAACAACCAAGAAAATAAGAATAATTAGAATAACAATAAGAAAAACGTGATAACAATTTCGGGCTCTGTCTCGAGTCGGCCACCCCCCAGTAAAAAAAAACAACAACATGTGGAATGGGCCTGAGCAAATAGACAGAAACAGATAGATACATAGCAGGCAAAAAAAAATCCAGTAAAACAAAACAAACAAATAAAAACAAATTGTCCTAATGGATTGTCACCTATAGAAAAACACGACCACCCCCCTGAGGGCTCTTCACTGTCTCTTGTGGGGGGCGGGGGGGGGGGGGGGCGGGGGGGCGGACACACACTCATACACACACACACAAGCACACAAACACGCACACGCTCACACATATATATATTATCTTCTCTCTCTTTCTCACTCTCAAATACACACACGTTCTCTTTCTCTCTCTACCATAACTTCCTATCACTCCGGCCCCCCTCCCCCCCCCGCCCCTCCCCTAATATGTGTGTGTTGTGGATCTTATAGCCTTGTCCTTAGGGCGTATCTTGGGCACCTCAGGAGAGAGAGAGAGAGAGAGAGAGAGAGAGAGAGAGAGAGAGAGAGAGAGAGAGAGAGAGCGAGAGAGAGAGAGAGAGAGAGAGAGAGAGATATTAAACATCATAACAGTGACAAAGTTAGAGTTGGAACAGAGAGAGAGAGAGGAGAGAGAGAGATTTTTACATATATTTTCATAAATACACTGGCCACACAGACCTTACGATCCCAGCGAGGTGGTCAGGACTTAATTCTCGTAGAGATAGCTAACCCGAGAGTAAGAGACAGTGGAAGGAATGGATAGCAAAGAAGAGAGAGAGAGAGAGAGAGAGAGAGAGAGAGAGAGAGAGATTGAGAGTGAGAGAGTGATAATAATAGCAAAGAAGAGAGAGAGTAAAGGAAGAGAGAGAGAAGAGAGAGATTGAGAGTGAGAGATATTATGTAGGATATATATATATACTGTATATATATATATATATATATATATATATATATAGGCTATACATATACTGTATAATTATATAAAATGAGAGAGATAGAGAGACAGAGAGAGTATGTAATCGTCGCAGTTTGTTTAATTGCAAACAGGATTACTCTAAAACTAATGGACGGATTTAGATGAAACTTTGTCAGTACCTTTATTTGATAGCAGAATAGGAACGTTTTTTTTTTTTTTTTTTGCCAAATCCGTTCTTAATCTACTTGGACCTCTCGGTACGGTAGCGCTAATAATTCATGTCTCAGCTGTAATTACCTTTGGCTCGCTCTGTGCTGTAATAATGTCTGTCAGATGTCGAATAGGGTGGGTAAGTGTAGGAACATGTTTGTATATCTCACTTGAAATGAATTTTTGTTTTTTTATATTACTGATACCAATTATTGTGTGTGTGTGTGTGTGTGTGTGTGTGTGTGTGTGTGTGTGTGTGTCTGTGTGTGTGTGTGTGTATTTAGAGTCCTACTTCCGGTCAGTGCACACAGTCGCTGAATGGAGAGAGTTAGTCAGCCAAAGAGTCACAGTTTACACACACACACACACACACACACACACATACACACACACACACACACACACACACACACCCACCCCGGCTCCCCCACACACATACACCCACACACACACACACACACACGTCAGGCAAATTATACCCCCGTATGTATTGCATGTGTAAGGACTATATAATTCAGTTAATAGATCTCACTTAAATAAATTACCCGTCTCTGTGAAAATTAAAGACTTCTTGATATTTTACTAGCGCTAGCGAAGAAGGTATTAGTTGCTTTTTCTGGACCTCTTTCTCCCTCATGTTTAGCATATTAGTTTTGAGATTATAAGACGTTGTTTCCGTTAGTTTGGCGATTTTGAGACCTTTCGCCCCATTTCTTTGTCAATATTGAATCTCGGAGCGAGGGTTAGAGAGAAATGAATATTATTATAATGATTATTATTATTATCTCTCTATCTATCTATCTATCGATCTATCTATCTATGTATCTAGCTATCTATCGATCTATGTATCTACCTATCTATCTATCTATCGATCTATCTATCTATCTATCGATCTATCTATCTATATATCGATCTATATATCAAGCTATCTATCGATCTATATATCAAGCTATCTATCGATCTATCTACCTATCTATCTATCAATCTATATATCTATCGATCTATCTATCTATCTATCTATCTATCTATCTATCTATCAATCTATATATCTATCTATCTATCTATGTATCTATCTATCAATCTATATATCTATCTATCTATCTATCGATCTATGTATCTATCTATCCATCTATCTATTCTATCTATCTATCTATCTATCGATCTATGTATCTATGTATCTATCTATCCATCTATCTGTCTATCTACTGTGACTGACTGACTATATCTGCCACTGTGCCAGCTTAGAACACCGCTATCCTCTCTTATGTATCATTTGTAGTATTAGCCCACCGCCACATTTTCTGGACGTATAATTCTTGGAGTATGCCAAATTCCTTTACTAGTGTGAGACAAAATGTAATGTGTTCTTTAATATTGCACACACACTCACTCACTCTCTCTCTCTCTCTGTATATATACAATATAATAATATATATATATATATATATATATATATATATATATATATATATAACATTATAAAAATACAGTATATATATATATATATATATATATATATATATATATATATATATATACAGGTATATATATATATATATATATATATATATATATATATATATACATATAGATATTATTGAAACTTGGACGAAAAAGTAGGTTAACGCAGAATTCGTGATTTCAATACATTATTCACACACACACACACACACACACGCGCGCGAGTCATACACATTTGTCATACCACGCATTTTTGCCACAATGATCGAAACAGTCAATCTGATTTTTTAACCCTTTTTTTTTTTACCGGCGACGCCTTTTTAAGTTTATTCTACCTACATATATTTAGACGCTTTAGTGCAGTTTAAGAAGGAACTGGGGTAGTAAAAATGACCTGAGTGAGATAGTTCGAAGCCTGTTTTGACGACATATGACGCGTTTTTGAGCCTATTGGGGATACTTTAAAGCCTTTGTTACCATCAGGGGTGTTTAGAAACCTTTAGTTTAGTTTCTTCAACCTCTGCAGTTGTCTTTGAGTTAGCTGTGGGCAGAAAACTAATTTTGGAGAGGTAATTATAAGAGTGAGAGAACTCAATTTCTTATTGCTAATCTGGCGACCTCTGCGTCATAAATGCGTGAAAGGGTTAATTGCTGGAGGTCCATTTTGAACTGAATAAAATCGTCTAATAGTAGCCAGAATGATATTAAAAAGACGGTGCCGGTATTGAATGGGTTAAGCCGGTATCACACGAGAGCTTTTATAGTCAACATTCGATGATCAACATTTTTCTGGCAACATTTCTGGAATATTTTACACCGGTATCGGAAACTAGACTAATGATAGAACATTTTATGTTTCAGAAATATTATACATGTTGACCTCAGAAGCTGCCAGACCAGTGTTGAGGATAAATATTGAGGGAAAAATCTCTCGTCTAATACCAGCTTTAAAGTAGGCCACGATATTTTCTAACTACAAAGGAACTAAGAAATATTGATATCCCTCCCAAAGGCCCCACATTCCCCAACATAAATTACTCCTGTCGCCTGATACCAAAACATTTACCTTGAAGATTTTCGTGTACAGTCGAGGTTAATAAGTGTTGTCAGATATTTCACAAAGTTTCGGACACTGACTAATACTCTGAGGGATAAGCACTTTTCCCAGTAACTATAAAGATACCGATAACACTTGTTGAGTGAAAACCACTGGAATCTATGACAACACTTAATACCCCCGATTGTACAAGTGTTTGAATAAAGACATAATATATTTGTTATAGTATTATTATTATTATTATTATTATTATTATTATTATTATTTTTATTATTATTATTATTATTATATATATATATTTTTCAGCTAACGGTATATTCTTTGGGTCCGGGATCACTTTGGCGTTCCCTCGCCCCTTATAAAATTCACTCGTCTAGTGGGTGAATAAATAAGTGAACACATTAATGGATACAAAATTTAAATTTATAATGAATAGATACAAATATTTAATAATAACCCCATAAATAAATAAAGTTCAGCGATACAGGAAGTCTTGATAATCGCACATAAGGTCAGAGCCAACTGCGATCCATCAGGGGAAAATAATGGTTGTGTCTAGAGTGAAGGGGGGACGGTTCGCTTTTTGGTCTATTTTTTTTTTCATTGATTTATAAATGTTCTAGTTTCCTCCCTAGATCTCCATCAAACTTTAAAAAACAAAAAACAAAAAACACACACACACACACACACACACATCCATTAGATCCCCATTCTAGATTAATTTGTAAATTTGTCGGTAGTTCTTCCAAAATTACAGGCTCACTATCGTTCGCCAAAAAAATGCTACACCTAAATAGCACGAAAGGTCTTAATATGGACGAGGAAATGGTGCGGAAGGTCTTAGAATCGACAAACTAATGGGGCAAACATCATACAATCTGAAAACTAATGGGGCTAAACATGGGGGAGAAGGGGAACCAGAAAAACGACCCCTCTCCCCTCAAACAGGTGATCAAAGAAACCAGGTCGTTCCCTCAAATCACTCTGCCTTCACAAAATAATAGGGCTGTTCTAAACCCAATCAGCAAAACATAAACAAAATATCTATCTATCTATCTATCTATCTATCTATATCTGTCTGTCTGTCTGTCTGTCTGTCTGTCTGTCTGTCTGTCTGTCTGTCTGTCTGTCTGTCTGTCTGTCTGTCCATCTATTGCCATTTGAAGGTATATTGATGGTGGTAAATCCCTTATTACAAGGAGAGAATGGTATATATATATATATATAGTGTATACCTAACAATCTTATGTACGTTTATCATGCCTTATATATTCCCCATGAATATTTGCTCTACCTGTCTGTCTATCTATCTATCTATCTATCTATCTATCTGTCTGTCTGTCTGTCTGTCTGTCTGTCTGTCTGTCTGTCTGTCTGTCTGTCTGTCTGTCTGTCTGTCTGTCTGTCTGTCTGTCTGTCTCTATCTATCTATCTATCTATCTATTTATCGTGTGTCTATCTATCTATCTATCTATCTATTTATCGTGTGTCTGTCTCTCTATTGCATACATAAACTCTTGCAATGTGGACAGCAGGAAGAAGATCATTATCTCGATTCCTTGCAATATAAATCCGAACGACGTAACGCTGAAATGGTTGGTTCTATACTGTATATATATATATATCTGCGAGAGAGAGAGAGAGAGAGAGAGAGAGAGAGAGAGAGAGAGAGAGAGAGAGAGAGAGAGAGTTAGAGTTAGTTACACCAAGCATAGTAAATATCACGGAGAGAGAGAGAGAGATTTACATAGATACACTGACCACACAGACCTTACGTTCCCCGCGAGGTGGTCAGGACTTAATTATAGGAGAGAGAGAGAGAGAGGAGAGAGAGAGAGAGAGAGAGAGAGAGAGAGAGAGAGAGAGAGAGACCTATAGATTATGCTGATTATTACGGATTACCGGAAGCCGATCATCCGGTATAAAGTTCATTACCGGAAGCCGATCATCCGGTATAAAGTTCATTACCGGAAGCCGATCATCCGGTATAAAGTTCATTACCGGAAGCCGATCATCCGGTATAAAGTTCATTCATCCGGTTAATTAGATTTATTATGTAATTTGTCTATTAGATGTATTATGTATTTTCTCTAACCTGTTGTTGCTTGACTTCCTTAATACTCCTTTATACGCTCTCTCTCTCTCTCACACACACTCTCTCTCACACACATACACTCTCTCTCTCTCACACACATACACACTCTCTCTCTCTCTCACACACATACTCACACTCTCTCTCTCTCTCTCTTGGCATCCTCAGGAGGTAATGAGTTCAGAGTCGAGCATTTAAGGTAATTACCCCAAGTTTTGAAACGCCGGGACTAGTTAGGGAAAAATAGTGAGGTTTTCTGCTAACTCTTTTGGAGGGGTGTAGTGTGTGTGTGTGTGTGTGTGTGTGTGTGTGTGTGTGTGTGTGTGTGTATGTGTGTGTGTGTGTGTGTGTGTGTGTGTGTGAGAGAGAGAGAGAGAGGTCGCCAAGTATAAATTGACAGCTGGATAGGGATAAACGTCTTAAAACAGTAGGCTGAATGGGGCCGCATGGATACAACCCAGAGAGAGAGAAGACAAACAAAAATGCAGGTGACCCCCTTTAACCCGTCCAATACCAGCGACGGCTACCAGCCGTCAGTAGATAAGTCACTCCCCAGTCCCAGCGACGGTTGGGAGCCGTCAGTAATGTACTTTCCTTGTAACTGCCTGTACCAGCCGTCAGTAGATAAGTCACTCCCCAGTCCCAGTGACGGTTGGGATCCGTCAGTAATGTACTTTCCTTGTAACTGCCTGTACCAGCCGTCAGTAGATAAGTCACTCCCCAGTCCCAGCGACGGTTGGGAGCCGTCAGTAATGTACTTTCCTTGTAAGTGCCTGTATCAGGTAGTGCCTGGTACCACAACCGTTTGAGCACTGCTCTTTGATATGGCAACACTTTTCAGTTTATATAAGACCCTCTGCTGGCTGGGAGAGCCAGCCTTCCTTCATCTCTTGAGGTGGAAGGTTGTTCTATCCTACCATTTTGGCCACATTGCTTGGGACTTGGGGGGGACTTTTATTACTGTAACCTACGGTACAGTAGGGGTTAAGGCCTATTGCCATTTTACCATTAATACAATGAATAATAATAATGAAATCATAAAATAATGATAATAATAATAATAATACAAAAAAAACAGTATAAATTAAGTAACACCATGTTCTTAACATTAAGGGGAGGTTTTTAGTTTGTTTCCTACTCTTCCAACAATCTTAAAATGTCACCCCTTGACCCCCTTTCAAGCTAAATTTGTACATTTTTCGGTAGAAAAATGTCCCGGCCGAAGGCCGGTTCCTCTTACATTACAGGCTCGCTATCGCTCGCCAGGAAAAAATCGACACCTAATTGGCACGAAAGGTCTTAAAATTGTCAGAAATGGGGCGAAAGTTCTTAAGATCGTCAAACTAATGGGGCAAACGTCTTAAAATCTCAAAAGCAATGGGGCTAAACATGAGGGAGAAAGGGGTCAAGAAAAAATCCTCCCGGGATTCGAACTCGGGACACCACACCCAGAACATAAGCATCTAAACCATTACACCACCAACACAGTTAACCCTTTCTGTAACGGAGACGTCTTTTTTAATGTATTATAGCTACATTTAAACGATTTGATGAAGCTTTGGAAGGACATATGGTAACCCGGGCGTTTACGCACCCTCTCAGCTCCCCGCCATGGAGTGGCTTCGGTCACCCAGGCATTATTGTGGTCGGCAGGGAGGGTTCTGTGGGGGCGCTCGTTTATGGCCTTGGCCTTACTCGGGGCCTTGGGGCTGTTCGGCCAGGCAGCTTGGGGAACAACAACAACAACAACAACAACTAAAAGGATTAATTGAGATAATCTGAAGCCTTTCAATGGGTAGACGTCCTTCATAAGCTGTACACAATCGTCTACTCGTTGCCAGAATACAATTAAAAGTACATCATCGGTACAGAAGGGGTTAAATGTTGAGTATGTCAAACTTCCTGGCGACCGACGACCGGGTCCTGAAGTTGTGAAGGCAGCCAATCAAAACGTTCGATGAGCTGAGAGGTGGAATGTGATTGGTCCAAGTTTAGGGGTGGGGTGGGGGCGAGAGACATTGATCACTATTACTGGTGTGTGGGAGTGGGGGAGGGGGGGGGGGGGTGCTAGGCCACATTCCTCTATACCTGTATGTGTGTATGTGTGTGTGTGTATGTGAGAGAGAGAAATGTGAGGATTTTAAGACAATTTGCCCCATTAATTTGACGATAATCTGTCGCCCCATTCAGGTCTCGAATTTTCCCTGACGAGCGAAAGCGAGTCTGCAATTTATATGTAACCTTGAACAGAGAGAGAGAGAGAGAGAGAGAGAGAGAGAGAGAGAGAGAGAGAGAGAGAGAGAGAGAGAGAGAGAGAGAGAGAGAGAGAGAGAGAGAGATACAAGGAGTTACAAGGAATAGTTAGCATCTCAGAGACCTTGCGGTCCATTCCGAGGAGATACTGGAAGTGGAAGGAGAGAGACTGTTTAGTGCACTACACTCTTTACAGAGTGTGCAAAATACTATCTACTCTCTTCTTGAACTGCTTTACTGAAGAACTGTTTACAACTTTGGAGGGAAGTTTGTTCCAGGTAGAACAGATCTTATATGTGAAAAAGTTTCCACAGAAACTAGTGTTGAACCTTTTCAATTATACTGTAATTTCCAGCCATGTTTGCGTGTTGTATTCATATTGAGACTAAACATTTTGCTATAATCCACACTGTCTCTCTCTGTTTCACCCTCACTCTCTCTCTCTCTCTCTCTCTCTCTCTCTCTCTCTCTCTCTCTCTCTCTCTCTCTCTCTCTCTCTCTCTCTCTCTCTCTCTCTATATATAACAGAAATATTAACTGATGTTAAATATTCGTTATGTATACAAATGCTAAACTGTGTACATGTCAAACCATACAGAGACACCCACACACATACTATACGTTCATGGCCATACATACATACATTAACACGTACACAGGGACGTACACACATAAGCTTACATCAATACTTACGTTACACACACACATACAAACACATACCTACACACCTACACACACACATACACTACATACTGGTAAGCCTACATCAATATTTATGCTATGCCACAACTATCAATACACACACACACACACACACACACACTCACACACACACACATTAACTTCAATATTTAATTTACTATCTCAGTTGTGCAAAGTTCACCATATATATATATATATATATATATATATATATATATATATATATATATATATATATATATATATATATACAGCACTTCTAGACAAAGTATAAAATATAGCCTTTCGTTTCATTAAGGGGAGATTTCCACTTAAGGGATGTTTTTCTTGACCCCTTTCTCCCTCATGTTTAGCCCCATTGCTTTTGATATTATAAAACGTTCGCCCCATTAGTTTAGCGATTTTAAGAACTTTCACCCCATATTAAGACCTTTCGTGCCATTCAGGTGTCGATTTTATTCTTTCGAGCGATAGTGAGCCTGTAATTTAAGAGGAACCGGCCTTCGGCCGGGAAATTTTTCTACCGAAAAATGTACAAATTTATCTTGAAAGGGACTCAAGGGGTTATAATTTTAAGCTTGATGAAGGTCTAGGGAACAAAGTAAATACCTCCCCTTAACTCATGTCCACTCACCAATTCTCTGCACTACTCTACTGCTATTACAATTATCACTGTTCCTCAGAGCTCTCCCAGTGTATACCACCCTATTTCGTAGAGCACGTAGCACCCGTCTTGTATCACAATCCCACCCCTACTTTGTGAAGCTTGCTAACTCAAGAGTGAGACGTTATTCCCAATCTGTCTTCTATTCAACAGCTGAGCTCTGAAATTCTCTCCCAGAATCAGTCTTTCCGTCTTCCTATGACCTAAATTGCTTCAAACTCCGCTTGTCCAGGCATTTTGGTTCGAACGTCCCTTGATTTTGGCGCTGTCACTCATTCAACTCTGGGAGAGGCATTCGCTACAGGCAGTTCTGCCTTTTGCCTCCCTCACTTAATTAGGGGAAAAATAATATATATATATATATACAGTATATATATATATATATATATATATATATAGACAGACATATAAATATAGACAAATATAAATATATAAAGGGAAGGTTTTTAGTTTGTTTCCTACTCCTCCAACAATCTTAAAATGTCACCCCCTTGACCCCCTTTCAAGCTAAACTTGTACATTTTTCGGTAGAAAAATGTCCCGGCCGAAGGCCGGTTACTCTTAAATTACAGGCTCGCTATCGCTCGCCAGGATATAATCGACACCTAAATGGCACGAAAGGTCTTAATATGGGGTGAAAGTTCTTAAAATCGCTAAACTAATGGGGCAAACTTTTTATAATATCAAAAGCAATGGGGCTAAACATGAGGGAGAAAGGGGTCAAGAAAAAAGTCCCTCGAGTGGAAATCTCCCCTTAAATCACTCGTATTCCCACACAAGCGCATCACGTTCAGTCTTTGGGGAACTATGGACTTCTACTGTACACTATATTTATGTTGGTATAAAGAATTCAGTCCCTGACATATCCTTCCCAACAAAGACCCCCAAGTAGTCAATACTCGTGGGTGGGTGGGTGGATATAGTCTATTGTATAAACAGATAGATAGATAAATATATAGATAGATATATAGATTGGGTTTAGGGGTTGTAGCAATATAATAATACTACTACTAATACCCGGTAATAATAATAATAATAATAATAATAATAATAATAGTTTTATGATGGTAGTAATATCAATAGTACTAGCAGGGGTACCCGGCGTTGCCCGGGTTTAAATTCTACTGCCATAATCACCATCATGAATCACTACTACCACAATCATCACAATACTATTACTACCATAATCACCGGCCTCGACCTCCCTGTGCCTCATTAAACGGCGACCTCGATTTCGGCCGCTATATGACCTCCGATTTTGGATCTGACCTCATCGGTACCCCCATTTTGGGGGGCTGCGAACAACTTTTGTTCCATACACCTTTTCGATCGGAGGCCTCCTTCTGCCCCAAACGGCCATTTTGTTTCAATTTGTTTTCAATTTCGGCCTCGACTACGAACCTCCGATTGGCCTCGCCCCCCCTATATGACCCAGGTCAATTGCACACCCACCTGCAAAGTTTTCAGCACCCCAGGCCAAAACTGCGGACGCATATAAGAATTCCAGACATCACACACACACACACACAGACAATTCGAACAAGTTATATTGTAATTTAGCTAGCCATGAATATGATATTACTACTACTACTACTAATAATAATAATAATAATAATAATAGTAATAATATACATAATATACATAGTAATTATAATAATACTATTAATAGCGTGAATATTATATCGTGAACATGATTAAATAATATAAATATATCAACTTCTTCCGCACGTCAATCACGGTATTAATTTATCGTCTTGTTATCATTATCACATGTTTTGTAATGAATTGATTTATAATAACACTACGGGACGGCACCCTCCATTTAAAGAGGGGCGTAGCGTAGAAGCATCATTTCGAATTTTGACAATACTGATAATGCTGAGAGATGGAGAGAGAGAGGAGAGGAGATTCGAGAGAGAGAGAGGGAGGTATTGATGACTATATGGGGGTGGGGGAAGGAGGGTGATAGGAGGGAAGCGAGCGAGGGTTTGGTTTTAGAGAGAGAGGAGGGAACGGGTTCGACGGCGGTGGTGTGGAGAAGGAGGATTGTCGTGGGAGAGGATGGGGAAGGAAGGAGGGAGGTAGATAAGAAGGAGGGAGGGGGGGGATTCTATTGAGACTGTTATGAGGGGGAGGAGGTGTTGGTGGTGATATGTAAGGGATGCGAAGGGGTTGTTTTGCAGGGGGGGGGAGTGGTAGGTGAAGTGGGGGAAAGAAGGGAGGTGGAGAAGGTAGAGAATAGGGTGGGGGCGGAAGGGGGGGGGAGGGAAGGGGGTAAGAGGGTCAACAATGTTCAGAAGTTGTTAAGAAGGCAAACAAAATAATTTTTGTGCTTATAGCTAGGTTCATTTGGCATAAATCCAAAGAGTACATATCCCTTACAATTCATTAGTCCGCCCTCTCTCTGAAAATACTGCTGTTTCAATCATGGTGCCCTGATTTACCCAAAAAGATTATAAACAAGCTAGAACGACGTTCACGTAGAGTTTACCAAATGATACCTAGCCTAAAGAACAAACCATACGAAGATTGCGTCTTAGAGAATTAAATCTATTGCCTTTAACCCAGCGCAGATTAAGAGGCGACTCCTTAAATTCACTCTTTCCTCCCTTTTCTTTTCTCCCTTTTTTACCTTCTTGTTTTAGTGTTCAAAATCATCAATTTTTTTTTGTTTGTCATCATCGACCATATGAACGTGACGGAAGTCACTTTTCCTTCGACCAATCTAATTACACGCCGGGGAAAGGGGAGGAAAATGGAAACGGTTTGCAAAAAATTATGGTAAATCGTTTTTAACGTCTGCCCCGAATTCTCAAGAATTTCTTCTTCAAATCGCGTTGTCAACTTGTGGAAATGGCTTTCTTATCCTCGAGTTACGTATATAGACTGAAGCCACCGTTGATTCATTTACAATTTCCGCCTAGAACAAATATCTCGCTATCAACCCCGCCGACTGACCGCGGTTGTAAATGAATACACTGTAATCCTCACCTCAGTTACTAACCCATCTGTCCCCTTACTAAATTCCTAGTACTGCCACGTTAGTGGCGGGCAGTAGTTAGTTCCCTTTCCACTGTTCCCCTTACACACCTCCTAAAACCACTTGTTTGGACACGTGATCCCAGGGGTTTGGGGACAAGCAAACCTAGAAGGTGTACTGAGATCTGTGTTGCTTGATTTCCCTTTGTACTCCTTTGTAACTCCTTGAGGGGTTGGGGAGAGGAGGGGAGGGAAGGGGTTGGGGGAGGAGGAGGGAGAGGAGGAAGGGAGTAAGGTGGGGGGGGAGGGTTAGAGAGAGAGGGTAAAAGGGGGTGGGGAGGAGGGAGGTGGTATTGCTATGATATATTTGTTTTTTTTAGCTTGTTTGGTAATTTGTATGATTAATAGTGAGGAGATTACGTAGAGAGAGAGATTTGATGGAGATTGAGAGCGCGAGTTGTGTATTGTTCTTTTTGGTTTCGTGTATTTGGTTGCTTGTGTGAGAGGATGGAGAAGAGAGAGGGTGTCCTGTGTCTAAAGTAGAGAGAGATAGAACGTGTTTTATTGTCTGAGGAGAGAGAAAGGGAGAGAGAGAGAGATTTTTGTTCTGTGATGGAGTATTGGAGAGATTTTTTGGAGAGAGAGAGCGTTTGAGAGTTTTTGGTTAATTTATTACAAGATTTATACTTAGTACAGTAGAGGGTCCAGGATTAATGGTCTACACTGTAAGGTTTATAGATGATAGATAGCAGCAATATTATATCTAACCGATCTATTCTTTATCCTATATAAATATACTGCATACTTTGCTGATATATATATTACTCTCTCTCTCATGGGAATATATACGGTATATCTAAGAAAGAGAGAGATAGACGAGAGAGAGAGCGGAGAAAGAGAGAGGAAGGCGAGGAGAGTGAGCATTGAGAGATGAGGGATCGAGGACTTTGAGCTCCGACTGTTCGAGAGTTTTTTGGGCCGTTTTTTGTTTTTTTCGGTGTTTTGTTTTTGGAGGTGGTCCTTTGAGAGCCTGGAGTAGGGATTAAGAGAGGATTTGGGTAGCGAGGTGACGGAGATGAGAGAGGAAGATGGAGTAGGGAGGAAGAGAGAGCGAGAGATTTGATATATAACTTTGCCACATAATTACACCCATCTCCCCTTAAGCCTGCATCGACACTTTATCGTCAACTCGTTTCGCAACCTCGGACTTCACACCCTCTTATGCTACCTATGGAGTTTGTCACACACTAGGTACGGACTTCAATTACATATTTTGAATTTGGGGATATTTTTACTATGTTAATGTATTGGAAACAGTATGGGATTGATAATTTACTGTATGATAGATAGATAGATAGATAGATAGATAAATATATATAGATTGATACACAGGTAGATAGATAGATAGATAGAGTAGCAGATCTGGGCCACATCATAATAATCATCATCATCAGCAGCAGCAGAGGTAACTTGAGTTCATTACCTTTGGTTTAACTTGTGTTGGACTCTCTCTCTCTCTCTCTCTCTCTCTCTCTCTCTCTCTCTCTCTCTCTCTCACTACAGGCTCTCTTATTACCCACCACATTCACTCGGTCAAACACACACTTTTTTTTCCTCTCTCTCTCTCTCTCTCTCTCTCTCTCTCTCTCTCTCTCTCTCTCTCTCTCTCTCTCTCTCTCTCTCTCTCTCTCTCTCTCTCTCACACTACAGGCTCTCTTACCGACCACATTCACTCAGTCAAACACACACACTTTTTTTTCCTCTCTCTCTCTCTCTTTTTTTTTTTTTTTCTCTCTCTCTCTCTCTCTCCCTCCCTACATCCCTTTTCCATTAGCTCTCTTGTTCTCTCCCCTCCCCAATCTCTTGATATAGTCTGCGGTTTAACTAGAGAAACGATTTTGATCAGGCGAGAAAGTGGGGGCATTTTGGTGCTTTCAACTGTGAGTATTTAATCTTGGTGATGCAAATGTTCTTGTACTCACTTGTAGAAGTGCCTGTAGTTAGGATCCGGCTATGGGGGGGGGGGGGTAGGGGGTATGTTAATGTTAAAAAGGGTGTCATTGTATTTTATCTCTCGCTCTCTCCTCATCTCTCTCTCCTCTCTTCTGCTCTACTCCTCTCCTCTCTCTCTCTCTCTCTATTCATATATGTATATATAATTATAATATATATATTCTTCTATACTGTATATATGTAGCTATATATATATCTATATATTATATTAATATGTATCTATATATAATATATATAAAATATATATATATATATCTGATATATATATATTAGTATATATCCTATCTATCTATATACAATATATCGTTTTATATTATTTGGTGTTTTGCTGCCTTTACAAAGAATTAGGTCTTTATCGTCACCAGACTTGGATCCTCTAAGGTCACGTGTGAATTGATGTGTAGGTGGAGCCTATTTGTAAATGCGTCTGTGTCTCCCATTCTACCCTCTAACTTTCAAATAGCACCAACCCCTCTCCACTCACTCTCTCTCTCTCTCTCACTCACTCACTCACTCACTCACTCACTCACTATCAAAGGAGTACAAAGGAAATCAAGCAACAACAGATCTAGTGACCCTTCTAGGTTGCTTGTCCTCCAAAACACTGAGGATCAAGTGTCCAAACAGTGGTTTAGAGTGGGTAAGGGAACATGGGAAAGGGAATACTGCCCTGCCACTAACGTGGCAGGACTAGGGAGGTAGTAGGGGACATATGGGTTACTAAATGAGGGGAGGTTAAAGTTATTCATTTACAAACGCCGTTTAGTCGCGGGTTTGATGCGAGATATTTTGTCTAGGCGAAAGTTAAAGGAATCAACGGTGTGCTGCCAGCCGGCTATAACGTCGCGGGGAAAGCCCATTCCACAATTTTGTGACAACTAGATTGAAGAAGTTTCAGAAATTCTTAGATTCGTGCGAGTTAAAAGATTTACCAATAATTTTGCAACCGGTTTTTTCCCCAGGCGTTGGTAATTAGATTGGTCGCTAGTGACAGTACTTACTACAGGTAATATGAGCGATGCCTGTGATGATTTTGAACACTTGGAATTAAGCTGCCTCTTAATCTGCGCTGGGGAAAGGAACTGGAGGATTTATATTCTCTAAGATCTGCTCGTCGTAATGGTTTGTTCTTTAGGCTAGGTATCATTGTGGTAACTCTTATCGTTGAACTCGTTCTAGCTCGGTATATCTTTTTGGTACATAAGGGCACCAGGAGTGACCGCAGTATTCCAGCAGAGGGCGGAATAAGGAATTGTAAAGGGTTAGGATAACACTTCTTTGGATTTGATGCTCAATAATTGACCTGCCTATAAAGCCAATTATTTTGTTTGCCTTCATAACAACTTCTTGAACATTCGTTGACCTCGGTTTTAGGTTACTCGATATTGTTACTCCAAGATCAGGTTCTCTGTGTGACATTCTTAAGCTGAGTGCAATTCATCGAATAGTGGGCGTTATCATTTAGGTATCCGACATGTAGTACTTTACATTTATCCGCATTGAAACTCATTTGCCAAATTTGGGCCCAACATGACAATTTATATAGGGTGTTGCATATTCGTCAACTTGTTCTTTTGAGAGTACTCTATTTGCAATTTGTTTTATAGTCAGCAAATTTTGAGATTGTGCAGGTGAGACCATCATCTCTGTCGTTGATGTAAATTAGAAAGAGAATTGGTCGCAGTAACGATCCCCGGGTACCCCGCTACGTTTAATGCCGTACATTTAGATTGCTTACCGTTTATGACTACCCTTTGCTTTCTGGTGCTGAGCTTAATTTTTTATCCATTTCAACACACCGTCTTGTATTTCCATGCGCCTTGTAGTTTTAGCAGGAAACGTTTGTGGGGAACTTTGTCAAAGGCCTTTTGAAATATTCAAGGTATATTATATCTCCAGCTTGACTCTCATCGTAGAGGTTGAGGATATCGTGGAAGAAGTCTAAGAGGTTTGTTAAACAGGAACGTTTTTTACGTAAGCCGTGTTGAGTATCTTTAAGTATGTTAGTTCCTCCAATGTGATTTACGAGTCCTGTTCTCGTATGACCGTTTTCTAGCAGTTTACATCCAAATGAGGTTAAGTCTAATTTTGGGCTCGATAGTTACTGGGTAGGGTTATTGTGCTGCCTTTTTTTGAACATCGGTTTGTTACGTTTGTTTTTGGTAGCTTTCCATATTGATCAGGACATAGTTCCAGGATGCAAGGATTTATTGGAATAGTAATGTCAGTGGTTTGGAGAGCTCATTCTAGCTTCATTTAGAACTCTAGGCGAGATTGTATAAGGTCCTGGAGTTATATTTACCTGGAAGTGTTATCTAATACAATGTCAATACTTCTCTCTCGGAAACGGGTTATATGGCTTTCGAACAGAGAATTATCAATCTGAATCGGCGATGGTGTAGGGATATCACTGAGGGATTCTGTTGTTGAATAATTTAAAACTGATGCAAAGAAGGTATTGAGGGCATTACTCATTTGTACTTCGTCTTTGGTGTATTCTCGTGTTCATCGAATAACGGTCCAACCGTTGAAGTATAGTAACTATCTTTTTGCTTCTGGCTTATAACTATAGAATTCTTTCGGAATTCTATCGCACACACACCCACCCACACACAGACAATCTCACGCTCTCTTTCTCTATCACTCACTCACTATCACACACACACTCACACACACACACACACACACACACACTCACACACTCACACTCTTTCTCTCACTCTCACTCCCTCCCCCCCCCCCCCACACACACTCTCTCTCTCTCTACATGGATAATTTATCTCCCGTAATGTCCCTAGGGGCGAAATTAACTAGTTGGCGCGGCATAATTTCACCATAACTAGTTTTGGGGGGTCTATGTAACGATGAGATTAGGGTGTGTGTGTGTGTGTGTGTGTGTGTGTGTGTGTGTGTGTGTGTGTGTGTGTGTAGTAAGTGAGAGTGTAAGTGTGTGTGTGTGTGTGTGTGTGTGTACCTGTATTTGAATATGTACAGTATGTGTGTGTTCGAATATGTGTGTTTGATTGTCCATGTGCCTATTCATGTGTGTGTGTGTATGTGTGTGTGTGTGTGAGGGAGTGTAAGTGTGTGTGTAGTAAGTGTGTGTGTGTGTGTGTGTGTGTGTGTGTGTGTGTGTGTACCTATACTTGAATATGTACAGTATGTGTGTGTTCGAATATGTGTGTTTGATTGTCCATGTGCCTATTCATGCGTGTGTGTGTATTTTCTTTATGTGGATGAGGGAGACAAAAGGCAAAACTGCATATGACGAGTGCCTCCCCCAGAGTTGAAAGAGTGACAGGGTCAAAATCAAGGAATGCTCGAGCCTAAATGTCTGGACATACCGAGTTTGAAGCAATTTAAGTCATAAGATGTGGAACAGATGGAATCAGGGAGAGTGTGTGTGTGTGTATTTCAATGTGTATGTGTGTGTGCTTGCTATCGCTCGCCAGGAATAAATCGACACCTGAAAGGCACGAAAGGTCTAAAAATTGACAGAAATTGGGCGAAAGGACTTAAAATCTTCAAACTAATGGGGCGAACGTCTTATAATCTCAAAACAAATGGGCTAAACATGAGACAGAAGGGGGTCCAGAAAATAACTCTCTTAAGTAAAAATCTCCCCTTAAGCCGAATGATGCGTCATATTCATAGACAACGGAAGAGATGAACAACACTTGGCGGTTTTGGCGGGAAACGCGCGACATTTGATGGTCTTGGGAGAGGCATATCAAATCACCTTCCATATTTAACTCTAGGTGATTGTTATTAATATTTTTACTACCCATAAATAACCTACTGATATTGACTTAGTGGTTTGGTATATTAATTGATTTCTTTGCCACACGGTTCTATTATCGTGTGTAAATGTCCAGGTGGAGGACTATAGACTCTCGCTTGATTCCCAGAGACGGTGACGCTGGGTGAAGACGCGTCGCTCTTCCCGTAGATATTTTGGCTTTTTGTGCGCGATATTCGGGTGCCGGAAGTGCGTAAAGTGACTAGCGGTGGTGTTGGAAGACTAGCGGACGATCTGAGAGGAGAATGGGAGGGGAAGAGGTTGAAATAAGGTGAGAAATATGGGTGATAAAAGTAACCCCTTCAAGATGCGTTTCTTCATTATGTTCTGGCTGTTATTAGACGATTTTGTGCAGTTTGGTAAGGACCTCCAGGAATCAAAGGGGTAAAACTTATCGTAATTAACCCCTTTCGAGGATTGTTGACGAGTTTTGACAGATTCTGGCTATCAATAGAAGACTTCATTATAATGCTATCTATCTATCTATCTTTCTATCTATCTACGTATCTATTTATCTATCCATCTATCTATCTATCTATCTATCTATCTATCTATCTATCTGTCTATCTATATAATGTTACAATGTATGTATGTATGTATATACTCAGGCACATACCCTATAGCTGGGTTTGGTCGCGCCGACTCGATAACCGAAGCCCGAACAGAAACAACATTTATAAGTAAATATACAAATCTATATAGAGTAGCCTACCGCAATTGACCACTTGCGAGTTTCAGGCTATGAGGAAGTTGGAGCCGTAGACATCGATATAGAACAACATTACCAGCTAAAAGGCGGTTGTAGTGCATATATAAATACACATAATATAATTCAGCACAATTTCTATCCATCAGCAACTCGTATAATTTATGTATGTCTCCTAAATATTGATGTTTACTGCTCCAACTTCCTTATAGAGTGATGATGGGCTGGTCTATCCGAGTGAGAACTGAGCGATCTCTGCCATACCCATAGCTTACTCTGACTGTTCCGTTTACTTTATATATTCTTCTAGATCTCAACGTGGCGGCGTCTTTTCCGTGGATTGACCTCCCTACTGCCAACCTAGAAGTTGGCAGATTGGGAGCCAAAGCGTCACATTTTTCCCTTACCCCTCAACTTTCCCTTCATAATTGCTGAGGGGCACAGGGCCTTGGGTGGGGCTTTGGTTTCCCGGGCGTTTCCGCACCTTCCTCAGCTCCCTGCCTTGGAGTGGCTTCGGTCACCCGGGCTTTGTTAGTGGTAAGCAGGGAGGATTTTGTGGGGGCGCTCGTTTATGGCCTTGCTCGAGACCTTGGGGCTGTTCGGCCAGACAGCCTGGGGAACAACAACAACAACAATTTCCTTATAGACCAAAACTCGCAAGTGGTCAGTTACAGAAACCAACGGTGACAAGCCTCCAGGGAAAGTATCTATGTTTCATTGGAAGGCTCTAGGCTGGGTCAGGGCTGGGGATTAATTCTGTTCTCCGTGAGGGACAGGGGGGTTGGGAGAGAGATTTATATTCGCGACCACGGGGATTTAGAAAGGCTACGATCGAAATTATATATATATATATATATATATATATAATTTAAAAAATGGATTGTAATAATTAAAAGATGGGATGTGTATACAGTAGATAGGCCATAAATTGTAACACCTAACCTCTGTAACTCAAAATGGGCTGCTGGAGCAAATGGGCTGTACATTTCCACACCCATTCCCTGGCTGACTCTTCCCAAATGGTGACAATATTAATCCAGCCCAGTATATATTTCTCGACATTCCCTGGCTGACTCTTCCCAAATAGTGAACACGTTGATCCAGTATATATTGCTCGACACACCAATACCAAAAAGTCCCCCAATTGTGGTAAAGGATTACATTTTCGGATTTTCAAGGTTTACAACCGAATGTTAAAAGTCCCAGTCAGTCACAGGGGGATTTTTTTTAGGTCAATTTTCTTTTTTGACATCTCTGAATTGGAAGGGTGTGAAGTCTAGTGTTTTATATATATATATATATATACCGGTATATATATATATATATATATATATATATATATATATATATATATATATATATATATATATATATATATATGTGTGTGTGTGTGTGTATGTGTGTGTGTGTTTATTGCATATATAAGGGTGTGTATGTGACTATGTGTGTAAGCTATGTTTGTGTGTGTGTGTGTAAGCTAGATTTGTGTATTTGTGTATTTGTGTGTGTGCGTGTTTGCGTGTGTATATAATATGAGGCAGCATACAAAGGAAGCCGTGGGCGAGTGTGTGTATGTTCGAGATTGAGTGAGTGTGTGTGTGAGTGTGTGTGTGTGTGTGTGTTTATGCGCATGACATCCATCCCTCCACTTTTGACTCCCTATAATTAAAGACGAACTACCACACACACATGGACGGTATATCAAGTATTCCACCTCCCTTCCATCCACATAATGTACAGTCGGATGCCATAGTCTTTAGCCCACTCATTTATATTTGTGGACTTCACCTATTTCTAATTATGGAAGTATATCTCTGGAAACGAATTTATGAATATATTGTTTTTATAAATCAACTACAAAACTATTTTTACTATTTATTGAAAAGCAAATTCTATCCCAAAATCAGTCCAGCTAGTAATAATTGCATACACAAAAATATAGGGGGTCCACGAATTCGTATGAGTGGGCTAGACTATGGTACCCGACTGTACTTCACAAAGTTGGGATAGGTTCATTCATAAGTGTTCAGTTTCTTGTGCTAGGACGATCATGTTTTCCACCTCCCTTCCCTTCACATATATATAGTTCACAAAGTTGGGATAGGTTCGTTCATTGTGTTCAGTTACTTTTGCTAGGGTGGTCACGATATCTCCAAACCTTAACCCCATTTTACACAACCAAACCTGAATTGCATTACTAGTCTAACCTAACCAGACCTGACTTACCCTTACCTAACCTCATTTCCCATAATCAAACCTCACCTCATTTAACCTAGTTTAGTGTAACCTAACTTAACCTGACCCGACTTCCTTACCTAACCAAACCTCACCTAATTTATCCTAGTCTAACCTAACCTGACCCGACCTGACCTAACCCAAACTAACCTAACTCCACCTCAACTCATCTCAGCAAACCTATCTTATCCTAACCTAACTAGCTAACCCAACCTAAACTAACCTAACTCCACCTCAACTCATCTCAGCAAACCTATCTTATCCTAACCTAACTAGCTAAACTAACCTAACTCCACCTCAACTCATCTCAGCAAACCTATCTTATCCTAACCTAACTCCACCTCAACTCATCTCAGCAAACCTATCTTATCCTAACCTAACTCCACCTCAACTCATCTCAGCAAATCTATCTTATCCTAACCTAACCCTCCACCTCAACCTGAGCAAACCTATCTTATCCTAACCTAACTCCACCTCAACTCATCTCAGCAAACCTATCTTATCCTAACCTAACTAGCTAAACTAACCTAACTCCACCTCAACTCATCTCAGCCAACCTATCTTATCCTAACCTAACTAGCTAACCCAACCGTACGTCACCTAACCTAGCATACTTCAAGAGTTATATTTAGTCACGTTAGGTTAAGGGGTAGTGCTTGGTTTTTGGTCTATATATTTATATATCAATCTATTTTTGAGTTTCCTCGCTAGACCTCCATCAAGCTTAGAAAAACACCCCCTAGACCCCCTTTCAAGATAAATTTGTACATTTTTCGGTAGAAACGTTTCCCGAAATTAGAGGCTCGCTTTCGCTCGCCAGGAAAAAATCGACACCTAAAGGGCACGAAAGGTCTTAATATTGAAAACAAAATGAGGCGAAAGGTCTCAAAATCGCCAAACTAACGGAAACGATCGTCTTAAAATCTCAACACTAAACAGGCTAAAGATGAGGGAGAAGGGGGTCCATAAAAAGCGAGTACTACCCCCCCCCCCTTAAGAGAGGTTGAATTAGGAGAAGTGCCATTGATCGTCACATGGATCGTCCTGATTAAAATAAAAGTATGGCGAGATATGCATATAACCTCGACCATGCACACTTTCGGGCATAATAATACGCCGACCGTCAACCTCTTCTTGGCAATGTGCAATGTGCAGGTGACAAACATGAAGGTAAGGTTAAGGGGAGACAGACCGTTTTTCTGGACCCCCTTCTCCCTAATGTTTAGCCCCACTAGTTTTGAGATTATAAGACGTTCGGCCCATTAATTTGGCGATTGTAACACCTTTCGCCCAATTTCGTTGTCAATTTTAAGACCTTTCGTGCCATTTAGGTGTCGATTATTTCCTGGCGAGCGATAGCGAGCCTGCAATTTTAAGAGGAACTGGCCTTCGGCCAGGACATTTTTTTTACCGAAAAATGTACAAATTTATCTTGAAGGGGGGTCTAGGGGGTGTTTTTTCTAAGCTTGATGGAGGTCTAGGGAGGAAACTCAAAAAATATATGAATAAATGAATTAATAGACCAAACAAACGGTCAGTCTCCCCTTAAGAGAGGTTGAATTAGGAAAAGTGCCATTGATCGTCACATGGATCATCCTGATTAAAATAAAAGTATGGCGAGATATGCATATAAACTCGAGACCAAACTTGGGGCATAATAATACGCCGACCGTCAACCTCTTCTCGTCAACACGCAGGTGACAAAAATATTCTAAACGTTGACCTCATAAGCTGCCAGACCAGTTCCAAGTATATAGGCCAGACATCGTGGACTCTAACTCGACACGGGCTATAGCTCCTTATTACGTTAGGTGGCTGACTTCTGATAAGGTGTAATTTCTTAAGCTTCCAGACCATAATTGCCCGGAAAAATTGCTCAAAAATGGGCTCGTGTGACTCCGGCTTAAGCGGGGATGGGCCGGTTTTGTGGACCACTTTCTCCCTCATGCTTAGCCCCATTAGTTTTCAGATGTTAAGATTTTTGCCCCATTAATTAGTCGATTTTAAGACCTTTCGCCCCATTTCTTTGTCAATATTTAGACCTTTCGTGCTATTTAGGTGTCGATTTTTTCCCTGGCGAACGAAAGTGAGCCTGTAATTTTGAAAAAAAACGACCTTCGGCCGGAACATTTTTCTACCGAAAAATGTACAAATTAATCTAGAAGGGGGATCTAATGGATTTTTTTTGTATTTTTTTTTATTTGATGGAGGTCTAGGGAGGAAACTAGAAAAATAACGAATACATGCACAAATCGCCCAAAAAGTGAACCATCTGCCCTTAAGTCATATCGTTCACCTCATGCGTTAGAAGTCATCCTATTATGTAGATCATCACTTATATGTCATCACTTATACAGTTAACCCAATACGTGTTCATGACTATACTCTATTTTTGTCCAGCTGATCGTAAATTGAATCTCTAATTAGCTGATATATCGATACTTAATGGAAGTACATGAAACTGCTATGGCTGTGTGTCATATTAAGGGGAGGTTTTTAGCTGTGTTTCCCTAAACATTCATCCAACTTGAAATTACACCCCCTAGACCCCCTTTTCCAAGATAAATTTGTACATTTTTCGGTTAGAAAAATGTCCGGGCCAAAGGCCGGTGCCTCTTAAAATTTTCAGGGCAGGGGCTCGCTATCGCTCGCGCCAGGAAAAAACTCGAACCCACCTAAATGGGACGAAAGGTCTTAAGAAGTGATATATATAATGGGGTGAAAGTTCTTAAAATCGCCAAAATAATGGGGCGAACATCTTCAAATCTCAAAGCAATGGGGGCTTTAAACATGAGAGAGAAAGGGGTCAAGAAAAAAATCCCTCAAAATTGGAAATCTCCCCTTAATTTGCCACTATATGACGTTCAAGGAATAAGATTTCGTTTTAATCTTTCGAATAACTTGCAATCATGGAAATTTGAGCTACATCAAATACATAATTGGACTCATGTGTACTTATATAATATAATTGTCACACAATGCATCATTATAGGAAGGGCATCAATATCAAAAATTTGACATGTAATATATTTTATTTGATTTAGCCAAAACAAAGGAATATGAACATAGAGAATACAAGGCTTATACGATAAGGGCTTAACTCACGATATGGCCGATATAATTATCTGTTATCCTTTGAATATATGGTGGATGTTAGTATGAAGAGATATATGTGAGTCAGGTAACAAGGGGAGATAGAAGGGCAGGAAGACCCCCAGTTGAGATGAGAGCAGAGACTGTGTCCGAAAAGGCTTTGGATGATAGAGGAATGACGTATAGATCAGGCAGGGGAAGTGGCGGTGTGGACAGGGAGGTGAATGGAGAATGCTTGTTGAATAGTTTTTTGAGTGAACACGGGTGGTCATATATTTGGGAGTAAGAGGGTCGGGGGCGCAAGATGGACTAGATAATAGTACCAATCAGGCGCCTGGCCCTTGGAGGACGATTAATATGAAGGGTGCGCCTGGAAGTGTGGTGGGAAGGGCTTGTGGCTATTTGGCTCCGCTGCATGTATGCCCTGCCCGAGACCGGACCTCTCCGGGTGGTCGGGGGCCGGGGGAGTGCTGGAGCGACCTTGGTGGACCCTGGTCTCTGCGGTCTTCCTTTCTCCCTTGGGTGACGCTAGATGTGTGTGAATTTTGGTGTTTTTTTATCTGTGTTTATTCGTTGTTTTTAATGTTGTTTTTTATGGGTGTTTTTTTTTCCCTGTTCTTGCTCTGTCTTGAGGTCGGTTGCTACACCCCCATAATTGGGGGGATTGGGGCCATGAGCATATACGATAGATAGATAGATAGATTGGTATGAAGAAGCCAAAGTAATTGTTTAATAAAACAGTGTTTTGCCGCCTTGTCTGGAATCTTTGCTCAAAATGCGTAGTTTATTTACAACAATGACTAATAAGGATGTTGAGCGTTTGTTCTCCAATGATTGTCCTAAGTTTTGATAGTTGGTGAATTGTTTGGATCAAATATAAATTTAAAATGTTACCATGCCATGTGAAAATAACCCCGCCCAGTAATGAATACAGTATTGCCAGGTAACGAGACTAAATGTATTTGAGACACATCGCTCTCTCTAATGTTTTATCCTCTTTGCCCGCCAGGAATGTGAAAAAACCTCATTGACAATCTCCACCAAGCATGTAGTTCGCCAAGCGACCTTGCCGCATGCGGCAGACGAGATTCCCATCACGCAGACAACACTGCGGTCGTGCACCTGACGGAATTATCCAACCCAACCGCCACCCTCTTTTCTTATTTGTAGTCCTCTCTTGAGCTTCGTTGTTGTTCTTCCGTTTTCCGCTGTGCGAACGGGCTAGAGTTTCCTTGCAACCAATTACGGCCGGAAATTCAGACAGCCCCTCCGCACAGAACCCTCGTTGGCCTTTGTCCCCACACTCATGAGAGAGGGATTGACCATGTTCGGGCGGGAGGATAAAGGTCCCCAAGTGGGCAGGAGTCACGGCGTTTCGCGCGAGGATAGTGGCCGGGCTCAGAGCCCGCAACTGTATCAGACTTCCAAACAGGGCACCAGCTCATATACCAAGTGGGAGGCTGAGAGAGTGTGGGTCTACATCGAGTTGGGTGTGAAGCTCAAACTAGCATTTCAGACACAGACCCCAACGCCACGGTAGAAGCCCAACAGACACTATAGGAACATGAATGAGAACGCGCCGTCAGCGGTCATAGGAAACTGGGTGGTGAATCGGCCGCCCCGGCGACAAGTGCAATGAACACCAGTAGGCCAGGCTGAGCTTCAGGGCACCTGATTGAGTGGGGGATCAGAAGAAATTTTATAGAAGCGCAAGATTTGAGCTGCGAAGGAAATATATCATTGTGGGATTAAGCTAGACAAGGACTTGGCTGCACGCAATAATGTTACTGCAAAAACGCCCCCATCCCCATTACGGAGAACGGCAGATGGACACAGACAATCCTTTGCACGCCATTTACGGTAACTGAAAGCATCCTGGGCCTGCAGAGAAGAGGCAATAAGAACATAATATGGGTGCAATGTACAGTAGATGGGGACTGAAAAAAGGATACTATGGCAATAATGAGTTCTCGGGAAGTTACAGACGTTACTCGAGGAGCAGTTCATAATGAGATCGGTCAGCTCGGATCAGTCATAATGAAAGACCGGTCAGTCCGGTGGGAGGAAGATTCATAATGAGATCGGTCAGTCGGGACGCAGTTCATAATGAGATCGGTCAGGTTGTGAGCAGTTCATTAATGAGTATCGGTCAGTCCCCCCCCCCCCCCCCGGGAGCGGAGAGTTCATAATGAGGATCGGGAGCGGATGCAAGAAACAAGGACGGTTCCAGATGCCAGACATGCCCATGTGGAATTGAGTCCTGCACAAATAAAAGGATCACAACAAAACTAAAAACTCTAGCTATGGAGAATTGGTTGATACAAGGAGACGAGTTAACCGGCCTTGATGCAGAACCAACAACGAGTGATACGAATTTGAAACCCGTAAAGAGGAACGGACTGACTGATAAACATGGAGGAAGAGTCAGTGGCAAAGGAGAATTAACCAGACATTTAACACTATCAATAAGAGTAATCAGGAGACCTGTAATAAAACGTAGTATGCTGGCAGAATAACAATCAGAGCACAACTAGTAAAACCTAGTATGATGGCAGAATACAATCAGGAGCACAACTACAAAAGGAAAAGTGAGCCTTCGACTGCAAGAGCCTTTAGAATGCCAGTCAGAACAAACTGTCAATGATTTTACCATGAGACCAATAACAGTAGTTGAAGCTGCGTTCAAAGTGACCAAATGTAGAGAATGAACAGCGCAAATTTTCTTCTTCCTTTTCCTAGTGCAAATATGCTAACTCTGCAAAAACAATATGAAAGGGAATTGAGATAATGAGGGGTGATATTTTGATATGGTTGCAAGACGAGCAAGATTGGAGTCAATCGTAATTTTAGGTAGAGCCAACAGAGCAACTAAGAGAGTGAAACGCAATATAGAGATGGGTTCTCTGACTGGTTATAATGGGGGAGTGAGCTAAAACTGCAAGGCCAGACTGGAGTAATTGCTATGAGCTCCAAAGTAGAGTAGAAGGGGACATGGCTCGCAAGAAAACACAGAGCTATGGTATTGCAACGCTGGTGAGACGACACAAATGAACACCCCCTTGTTTCAAGATACAGGAGGAAGGAGTTTAGCAAAATTCCAAACTAAATTTGGAACTGGACTGAGCCCTTGTCAGGTTCATAATATTATTGAGAGGGCCAACATGAACTGCACAACAACATGCAGATCTAACCGGACTTTCAGACAAGTGTTACAATATGATTTACATGATGAGAGCTTACGAAGCGGTGAATATGCATCTGACGAATTGGGGATTAGAAAGTTTTTGGAAAAAAAAAAAAAAGGTTTTTGCCGCTAGAGGACCGTCTTTGGAGGAGCGAGAGCGTGAGTTAGCTACGCGGCTGAACAGGAGTGGCTTGTGGACAATTTGGGATGGGAAAAGGTTTGCCGGTATAGGACCGTCTCTGTAGGAAACAAAAAGAGCGTGAGTTAGCGACTAGCGGGTCTGACAGGAGTGCCTATCGAGACGATTTGTGGGATGGAAAGGTTTGCCACGCTAGAGAACCGGTCTTTGGGAGGGAGCGAGGATGGCGTGAGGTTTAGTCTCGGAAGCACGCGGCTGGAACAGGAGTGCTTCAGCGGTGCTTCAGGGGATAATCGGACAATGGGACCAACGCATAAAACTGACAGCCAGAGGGGGGATATCCACCAACTTCAAGAGCCCGTATTACCCCGGCGACCCTCACCCCCTGACCCGATGCCCTCAGTGCGGGCCCCTTCCCCATCCTCCTGCCCTCTCCAGCTGGCATGCAGTTCCATTATGTCCACCACCACGTCCTTCAACTGCCAGTAGGTGACAACTACAACTCCAGGTGGCGCAGATGGTAGAGGGTAAATTAAATCCCTAAGAAGGGGTGATCTGCTTTTTTTCTCTCTCTGGGTTGTATCCATTCGGCCCCATATAGCCCACTGTTTTAAAGAAGAAAAAAAGAAAAGAGAGTACAAATAAAAAGACCTTTATCCACATCCATCGTGTTTTAAGACCTTTATCCCCCATATAGGTGTCTAGTATAATAGTCTATCTACCTGGCGAGCGATAACGAGCCATCATATTTTAGATAATGAGTTAGACAGCTGGCTAAATTTGTAAATTTTTCGATAGAAAAATGTCTCCGGCTTCCAGATTTCTCCACAGAATGCTTGCTCGCTATTGGTCGCCAGGAAAAAATCGACACCTGGATGGAGATAAATGTCTTGAAACAGTAGGCTGAATGGGGCCGAATGGATACAACCAAGAAAGAGAAAAAAGCCGGTCACCCCCCTTGACAACTGGTTTATCGATACCTAATGGAGATATAATATGAACCTACTGTTTCCGCGTCGCATCGATAACAGGTTTTCACAATTAACTGTATCTGTCTGACTAAACATTGGTTAGTTATGGTTTAAGGGGGAATGGGTGTATACTGTATATTTGCTCATTTATGAATCTTTTTACCATTATGTTTATTTCCTCCGCACCCCTCCATCAAACTTATAACAAAAAAACAAAAAACTCTCCTTCAAGAGAAATTTATAAATTTTTCGATAGAAAAACATCCCGGCCTAAGACCGATTTCGCTTAAACTAAAGGCTCGCTATCGCTCGCCAGCATAAAAGGTCTTAATATTGACAAAGAAATGAGGCGAAATGTCTTAAAGTCGCCAAACTGATGGGTCGAACTTCTTAAAATCTGAATATTAACCCTCTCCGTAACATATGACGCGATCGCGTCATATGGCGGTACGCCCAAGAGTATCATATGACGCGATCGCGTCATATGAACGTGTGAAGTAGCTCAATAAGTAAGTTATATGACGCATTTGCGTCATATTGAGCTCAGTAAGTTAGGTAAGTTAGATCAGAATCTGTCGGTTGGTGGCAACCCCAAATACCTCCGACTTCTACCGGTACCTCAGTGTCAGAGAAAGTGTTGTGAGGGAAATACCGGGCGCTCCGCCACCCCATCAGTAAGTTAGCAACTTTTGTTGGACAGGGTTAATGGGGCTAAGCATGAAGGAGTAGGGGGACCAGAAAAACCAGCCCGTCCCTCCTTAAACACCAATGTTTTTAGTAACTTTCTTGGACTAATATATGGATATTATTGTTAACACTAAAATTAGCTAAGGTATATAAATCTATCAAATGTTTGTGATGGTTAGCGTGTGTTGTGTGTTGGTGGTGTAATGGTTTAGATGCTTATGTTCTGGGTGTGGTGTCCCGAGTTCGAATCCCGGTAGGACCATATGCTTTCATTAATGTATTCAAGTATATTGGGGTTGGTAATGGAGGATTAAAGTTAAGAACGGGGTGTTCCTTTAGGGGGGGTGACCTGCTTTTTTTTTCTCTATAGGTTGTATCCATTCGGCCACATTCAGCTTACTGTTGTAGCCAGGATAAAGTTAAAAGAACGGCACCGGTACAGAAGGGGTTAAAGAGGGACAGTTTTATCTATAGCTATTACAATTAAGAAGTGTTGCGATAGTAATTAATCCCAATCTGGCATGATACTCTTTTCAATTCCAATAAATATATTTTTAAACGCCCACATTTTTTTTTTTTTTTTTTTTTTCCCAAGAATGAGAGCTCCAGACAGGGATATGAGACAACATTTGTAAGTCATCCTGATCTTAAAGGGAGATGGACTGGTTTTTCTAGCCTCCCTTCTCCCTCGTGTTTAGCCCCATTGGTTTTAGATTTTAAGCCGTTCGGCCCATTAGTTTGGCGATTTTAAGACTCACACGCACACACACACACGCACACGCACACACGCACACACACACACACACACACACACACCTACACACACACACCTACACACACCCCATCACAGAACAGAAACATTACATTACCATGGATCGTTAAGTTATCAATAATCTCGGAAAATGATGGCCCAATAACGTTGCCGGAATTCTCTTTACGAGTTGATAAAAATGTTCATCCACGCGCTAGTTCATTTGTTTATTATCATGCCTAATAGATGTGTACAGTGGCGCTAATAAGTCATGGCACGGTTGTCTTTGCATTGGGCTCGCTCTGTGCTGTATTAATGTCTTTCAGATGTTGAATAGGGTGGGTAAGTGTAGGAACATGTTGGTATATCTCACTCAAAGAGAATAGATCATGTGTATATATTGATGATACCAATTGTTGATCGAAACATAATTGGTGCCGAGACATCACTTATTAGGCCGATTGTACGAGAGTGAGGTGGAAGGACAGAGGGAGAGGTAGACCGAGAGAGAGGTGGAAGGATGGAGTTAAGAATCCACGGACTGCCACATGTGTTTGTAAATTTCATTAATCGATTTTAGGAGTATAGTTGGTTGTTGGAAGGAACATAATAAGTATATGCGTGAAAGCGGAGCTGGAGTGGAGGAGGGGCGTCGACTGATTCGGAACAGAGGTGCATGGGGGCGTGTCATTCGTGGCGAAATAAGTCTTTCCTGTTTACCTGATAACCCTACATAACACACACACACACACACACACACTGTACGTACATATGTCTCTGTGTGTGTTACCGTATAATAATTATAATCCACCACCACCACCACCACATACATAGTGTGTGTGTGTGTGTGTATGTGTGTCACCATATATAGTCCACCGTAACCACACTCAATACCGTACATGTGTGTGTGTGTGTGTGTGCGTGTGTGTGTCCCCATGTATAGTCCACTACCACCACACACCATACTGTACATATGTGTGTGTGTGTGTGTGTGTGTGTGTGTGTGTGTGTGTGTGTGTGTGTGTGTGTGTGTGTGTGTGTGTGTGTGTGTGTGTGTGTGTGTGTGTGTCCCCCGATGTATAGTCCCCTACCACCACACACCATACTGTACATCTGTGTGTGTGTGTGTGTGTATCTGGGCACACACACACACATACATATAAGCTTCACCATGAGACTTTCCTAACGGTGCAGTGAATCATGTTAATAGTGGAGTTTCAGTGGTAATACGCTAGTTTATGTGGCAGGCTACACAATATACTCAGTCATGAATCAGGCCTATTGGGTAATTCCATCATTTTCCTATGTGAACATACAGTACATACATTGTCTCACCCACATACATATAGACAGAATTACACCCGCACATGCATACACGTATATATACCGGTACATGCCCATAGGCGTGTATACATGCAACACACACAACACAGTCACCATGTATGCACTAATACACCAACCAACCCCTCATTCATAAATTATACACATGCACTCAAACTCACGCGAATATAAACATAATATCAAGGTGATTAGTAATGACCATATATCCCTCTCCGTTCCATGGGGCATTGTATTCACTCATGAAACTAATTAATAGGCTTTATCCCATTCAGTACCGGTGTTGTCCTTCTAATTATATTCTGGCTACTATTAAAATATGTGTTTTCAATTTAATTAGGGCTTTTAGCAATTAACAGGCTTAGAAATATCTCCTTTAATAGTTTTTACTATCACATATCCTTCTTAAACTTTACAAAATCGTCTGAATATAGCTAGAAACAACTGAACAAAACGTCGCCGTTACAGAAAGGGTTAATTAATTGTGAAGCATCTTAGGTACGAATCACCATGACATTGATATACTGTACACTCGCTCCAAAAAGTATCTGCACCCCTACCCTGATAATCTGGTGTGTACAGCTTGGTAGGGTTGGCATATCTACCTGTAGCTATATCTACCTATACTACCTAAGACCTACTACCTAAGACCTACTACCTAAGACCTACTACCTACGACTACTACCTAAGACCTACTACCTACGACTACTACCTAAGACCTACTACCTACGACTACTACCTAAGACCTACTACCTACGACCTACTACCTACGACCTACTACCTACGACCTACAACCTATACTACCAAGCTCTGTACACACCAGATTATCAGGGTAGGGGTGCAGATACTTTTTTGACCGAGTGTACATTGAATAGAAAATGTCTTTGGCTTGAAACTGTTTAAGGGGAGGTTTTTAGTTCGTTCCCTAGAATTCCATCAAGCTTAAAATTACGCCCCCTAGACCCCCTTTCAAGATAAATTTATAAACATTTTGGTAGAAAAATTTCCCGGCCAAAGGCCGGTTCCTCTTAAGTTACAGGCTCGCTATCGCTCGCCAGGATAAAATCGACACCTAAATGGCACGAAAGGTCTTAAAATTTACAGAAATGGGGCAACAGTTCTTAAAATTAACAAACTAATGGGCGAACGTCTTAGAATATCAAAAGCAATGGGACTAAACATGAGATAGAAAGGGATCCAGAAAAAGTCCCTCAAGTGGAAATCTCCCCTTAAGTATTCCACAAGTTGACTCGATTGAAGAAGAAATTCTTGGATCCGTTAGAGTTGAATGATTTACCAATGAGAGAGGGGAGAAGGGGTGCTGGAGAGAGAGGAACCTATTGGAGTGGATTTGTTACGTATGTTATTAGTTGCCTCCTTACTCAGCTGTACGGGAGAACGCTGTATCTTGTGTTTTGTTTTGTTTTTGTTTTTTGTTGTAAGCAAAGATCATTTACATATTTTGGACTCCTGTCAACGTGCTGATATTAGAGTTTTTAGAATCCCTCTATATTTCAAAATCTAAAACCCTCCCTTAACTCCACGGTATCATCACACCCGCTGTTTAAATTATCCCTCCTTGATTTTAACCATATCAATCCGCCTCCTATATTTCTATGTTCTGATTACTTTTAATAAGCTTTTAAGTATTCATTTGAATTAATATACACCAACATTCTCCACACTTTGAATCCTTCTATCCTCGCCCTCCCATTTTCCTTCCTACATCATATTGGGTTCGAAACCTTCTGCTACCAATAATCTTACCCATCATTTAACCAATTATCTGTTGGCATCAAATAAATATAATTCTTCAATGTCTTGTGTTTCTGTTTGTCTCTCCACAGGTTCTACCATGTTTGTACTAACTGTATAACCTAAATAGTATTAACCCTTTGAAGCTCTGACGCGTTTTCAGTAGTTTATTTTGGCTATCATTAGACGATTGTATGCCGCTTAGGAAGGATCTGTGGGTATTAAAAGGGTAAATACTATCTCAATCAACCCTTTGACTTCCATATACCGTTACTATCTGAATAAAATCGTCTAATAGTAGCCAGAAACAGAACAAAAAACGCGTACTGGAGCTTGAAAGGGTTAAGTCACTATATTACCTGTTTGTTCACTGATCTTGTAACTTAGTAAATAAAACCCAATATACCTTACTTCATGTATTCTGTTATAGTCTTAGTCACCCAATCGATTTAACCCTTTGAGTACCAGCGACGTGTTATATTTTATTCTAGCTATATTTAGACGATATTATGCAGCTTGGGAAGGATCTGTGGCATTTATAAGGGTTGGTTGAGATAGTTCGAAGCCTTATTATTACTAGAGGTCCTTCCTAAGCTGAATAACACCGTCTAACAGCTGCCAGAATATGACAAAAAGGAAGTCCCTGGTGCTGTACGGGTTAACCCCTTCACCACCATGACGTCCCTGGTGCTGTACGGGTTAACCCCTTCACCACCATGACGTCCCTGGTGCTGTACGGGTTAAGGACCATTGGCTCATACAGGACAAATTCCCATGAATACAACCTAAGTCCGTTTCAAACATATTACTTTACAATAAAGACGTTCAGATATGTGCGTATGCTATATCCACTCAATTGACCACTTGCGAGTTTCAGGCTATAAGGAAGTTGGAAGTCGTAGATATCGATAGTTTAATAAAAATGCGACAATAAAGGATTGTTCTGATGGCTAAAGAGTATGTTGAATTGGGTATTATGTATTTAAACACTTACTACAACCGTATTATAGCTGGTAATTCTGCTAAATATCGATGTCAACAAATCCAACTTCCTTATATAGAACGAAACTCGCAAGTGGTCAACTGCCCACGGCATTATGCACTTCCAAAACTTGTGTAACAGATAGATAGATAGATAGATAGATAGATAGATAGATAGATAGGTAGATAACAGATATATATATATAGATAGATAGATAACAGATATATATATAGATAGATAGATAGATAGATAGATACTTTATTGACCACAGAATACATCGTAAAATGTATACATAGTGCAATTATGGTTTCCCAACAAGCAATGTATATCTCACTGTCTAGTCTTACAACATAAGTGAAAACTGTAGTCTAAAAACAAAACCCTTACCAAATAATTATATATGCAAAACTTATGCGTGGAAACAATGTTCTGAAACAAACATAGAGTACATGCGAATGACACCCATATAGCCTGCACAAAAAATGACACCCATATAGCCTGCACAAAAAATGACACCCATATAGCCTGCACAAAAAATGACACCCATATAGCCTGCACAAAAAATGACACCCATATAGCCTGCACAAAAAATGACACCCATATAGCCTGCACAAAAAATGACACCCATATAGCCTGCACAAAAATATATAAATGAAAGATCAGACACACATCCATTACACAAAGAACTTCATGACCCACTCAGAAACACACACACACACGCACGCACACACGCGCACACACACACACACACACACACACACACACACACTCAGGAACACACACACGCGCGCGCACGTCAACTCTTAATAAGAAAAACAAACTCAAATGCCAAATCCAATGTCATGCAATCCTGATTCAGGTAATTTGCATAACAATGGTTGCACAGACCTCACCGCGCTCAACTTTAACTTAAGGGGAGACTGGCCGTTTGTTTGGTCTATTAATTACATATGTATTTATATTTTTTTTAGTTTCCTTCCTAGACCTAAATCAAGCTTAGAAAAACACCCCCTAGACCCTCCTTCAAGATTTATTTTTATATTTTTTGGTAGATAAATTTCCCGGCCGAAGGCCGGATCCTCTTCAAATTGCAGGCTCGCTATCGCTCGCCAGGAAAAAATCGACACCTAAATGGCACGAAAGGTCTTAAAATTGACAACGAAATGAAGCGAAAGGTGTTGAAATCGCCAAACGTCTTATAATCTCAAAACTAGTGGGGCTAAACATTAGGGAGAAGGGGGTCCAGAAAAACGGTCTGCCTCCCCTTAAGCCAGGCATATATTGTATAAAGCAATGATATGTTATGAATAAGACATCAATATTAGCTTATCACCTTATGATACCTGAATAAAACTGTGAATAATTTAATGGCCTGAATTACCCATTTTTTAAAGTTACTTTCTCAGAAATTCTTCGCACTTTAATTACTGTACATCCACAACAGTTCAACCCTCTCAATTCAAACACTGCATAAGTAATTAACCCGGTAATTAAGTAATTAACCCGTCCAATACCAGGGACGTCCTTTTTATCATATTTAGGCAACTATTACACGGTTTTCTTCAGCTTAGGAAGGACCTCTAGCAATAATAAGGCTTCAAACTATCTCAACCAAATCTTTAAACTACCACAGATCCTTCCTAAGCTGCATACTATCGTCTAAATATAGCTAGAATATAATATAACACACGTCGCTGGTACTCAAAGGGTTAATAGAGAATCTCAAGGGAAACCGATGCTTTTGGAACGTGATGGGAGAATGGGTGAGGGTTGCTGGCTTTTGTTGGTCAAGCTAGTGAGGTGAATATGTTTTTGAGTATTAATATGATTGAAAAAGATCATTAGCGGAAGTTGAACCATGCTTAGTAACATCAAACACTGGTTATCTTCCACTTATCGCACTGTCAAACTCTCTCTCTATCTCTCTCTCTCTCTCTCTCTCTCTCTCTCTCTCTCTCTCTCTCTCTCTCTCTCTCTCTCTCTCTCTCTCTCTCTATATATATATATATATATATATATATATATATATATATATATAACACAAATTCTTCCAAAGCCTCTCGGGCATAGGCTGAGAGCCTGTACATCCAACCGCTCAACACGGTGAAGACGTGTGGTATTGTTCTCGTCTAGGGAGTGAGACATGTGAAGCACTTCGAGCTCCACTCACGGTTCGAAGCTGCTTCTCCTTTCGTGCTTCACTGTCTCATCCCCTAGACTCGGACCCTCACTTTCAGAACGCCACCAATTGAGCAGTGAATTCACTAGGCATTGTTCCCCTGTAACATATTTTGAATATGGGAATATTCATACAGTGCTATTTAATCAGGGAACAATGAGGGTATTTTTGTCGTCGTTTCAGTCTGCTTTGTGGTAATGCACTGATACTAGGTACAGCACAAATTCCATCCCAATAATATCTTCCCATTGATACATCGGAATTCGAACCCGAGACCACTGGATTATCAGTCCAGTGGCAAGACCACTCCACCACACCTCCCCTTACATGATCGATCTATATATCTTTCTATCTAGCTATCTATCTATCTATCTATCTATCTGCAACTAATATGCCTTGTACACGGAATATTTTGTCCACTAAATTTTCCCATTCTCTATATTTTTCCTGACTCTCCCAAAAGCCACTCCGCACCGAGGTCCGTCAAGATTTTACCTTTTTACGATCATTAGTTTTCCGACTGTCACTCTTTCCCTGACCTGACCTTGTTTGCGTCCTGACCTGATCTCTTTCGCGTCCTATCCTCATTATGCTCTCTTCTTGAATCGTTTATATTTGTTCCTCACTTGCTATATCTCCATTCCTTTGTTTTGGCCTATGCTCATTCTTGTCTGTCTTGATAGCGTAATGCATAAGTGCGCGGAATTTCGATGTGAGTATCCTAGGTTCGAGTCCTTGGAGTGCCACATGTATTTGTTGATTTCATTAATTGTGCTTAGAGGTGAAGTTGGTTGGTGGAAAAAACATAAATATTCTCTCACTTTCACATATTCTTTCCCTGACCTGATCATATTCGTGTTATACCCTCATTATGCTCTCTTCTCGACTCATGCTTACTTCTATTTTTGTTCTGTCTTCCCTTGTTTTGACCTATTTTCATTCTCCTCTCACTTTAATTCCTTCTTTCTCTGACCTGATCATATTCGTGTTATACCCTCATTATGCTCTCTTCTCGACTCATTCTTACTTCTATTATTGTTCTGTCTTCCCTTGTTTTGACCTATTTTCATTCTCCTCTCACTTTAATTCCTTCTTTCTCTGACCTGATCATATTCGTGTTATACCCTCATTATGCTCTCTTCTTGACTCATTCTTATTTTTTATTAATTTGTGTGTATTCCGTTGTGTTGACCTATGCTCATTCTCCTCTCACTTTCACTTATTCTTTCCCTGACTAAAAAAAAAAAAAAAAAAAATATATATATATATATACCGATATATATATAATTATATATATATATATATATATATTCCATAACCAAGCTTACTTTTTTTCTTTTTTTTTAACCAACAAATATGTGGTGAAGGCGGTGTGGCTAAAACGAAGTACCTCCATTATTCTTCACAACCTGCTGAATATTTATGTCAAGGCTAACCAACACAGTATCTTTTACCACTGAATACGTGTACAGTATGCATTTCTTATTTTATGTATATATGTATTTTCTAGCTGTATTATGTACAGTCGCGCTAATAAGTGATGTCTCGGCACCAAGTATGTTTTGATCAATAATTGGTATCAGCAATATCTAAGCTTCATTTCGTCATATGGAGTAAAATATACAAACATGTTCCTACATTTACCCACCCTATTCAACATCTGACAGACATTAATACAGCACAGAGCGAGCCGAACGTAATGACAGCTGGGACATGACTTATTAGCGCCACCGTACAGCTACTGACAAATGTTCGTGAGTTCTGGCGATTTTCTATATGCAAATATATACGTTTAGATTGATGTTCAGATAACAAACGACTATATATTGATTAATACTTAATATGTATTTATTATCATATAGCTCAATTGTTCTGAAAATCAAACTAAATAATTATACTTGCTTAATGGTTCACTTTTTGGGCGATTTTTGCATATATTCATTATTTGTTTTTCTAGTTTCCTCCCTAGACCTCCATCAAATTTTAAAAAACATCCATTAGATCCCCTTTCTAGATTAATTTGTACATTTTTCGGTAGAAAAATGTCCTGGCCGAAGGCCGGAACATTTCATGTGGATGAAAGCGGTGCTACTTGGGAGGAGGGGCGTTGACTGACTGGGGACAGAGGTGTATGGGGGCGTTTCGTTCGTGGCCACCCCTTCGGGGATCACGGCGTCAGGGATCACGGCGTAGATAGATATATGCAGCTCATGAAGCTAAAAGGGTTGGTTGAGATAGTTTGAAGCCTTTATATTGCCAGAGGTCCTTCCTAAGCCGAATACAGTCGTCTAATAGTAGCCAGAATATGATGAGAAGAACGTCCTTGGTACTGAAGGGGTTATGCCAACTATTGAACATGAACGCCATTCGCATCAACTTTCCATTCTAATTCCAAACTTGTGTTCTTTATAGCTTAACATTATCTATGGTTTTATCGGGCCATGGAGATTGCCGCTAAACTGTCAAAGAAAGCTAATATATTATAACATGAAAAGTACGGGAAAAGTTATGAGACGCGCCCCGATATGTAATAGAATCATAAAATGCAAAGGATGCGTATATATGAAATGTTTTACGCGCGTAAAACAGTCACACACACACACACACACACACACACACACACACACACACACACACACACACACACACACACACACACACACACTCGCATATCTACACAACACGCTTGCATTCACATACACACACTCATAGTCACACAAACACACTCACATTCACATAAAAACAGACACACACATTTACACAACACACCCACATTCACATAAAACACACACACACACACACAAATGTACACAACACACCCACATTCACATGAACACATCCAATCACACAAAGACACACATTTACACAACACACCCACATTCACACATAAACACAGACACACATATTTACAACACACTCACATAACCACACAAAGACACCAAATCACAAAAAGACACACACATTTACACAACACATCCACATTCACATAAACACACACAGACACACATATTTACAACACATTTACATTCACATAAACACACCCAATCACACAAAGATACACACATTTACACAACACACCCACATTCATACATAAACACACACAGACACACATATTTACAACACACTTACATTCACATAAACATACCCAATCACAAAAAGACACACATCTACACAACACATCCACATTTACATAAACACACACATACACAAATTTACACAAAACACCCTCATTTACATAAACATACCCACACCCACAGTCACATACACACAAGCACACCCACAGCTGGAAATTACTGCCACCCTGGTGCATGCATCCTATTTTCAGCCGGCCAGCCCCACATTTCATCTCTCTCCTCCTTTTGCAGTTCCACAGAATTTCCTTGCCTCTCTTCCTTCCCAGAATTACCGTCTGCCAGGCTGACTCTTGTAGTGGAGAGAGAGAGACAGAGAGAGAAACTTGTGAGACTTGAGAGCAAATAGTATGGCTTTGTTGGATAGACAGGGAAACATACACACAGACATAAAAACAGTCATATATGTACTGATATAGAGAAAGAAATACAGCAACATAAATCTTTATATCTTTATGGGGCTGCTTAACCTTCTCAGGCTAAAAGTCGCCAGCTACACTTTAGCCAGAATATCTATTGAATTATGTAAACGAATAGCTAAGTTAGCCTTCTAAAATCGTTTTCGTTGGTGCATGGCCTATAGAAAGCCTCAAGAATTTATGGCTAACTAAAGAAACATTTCCAAACTTTCAGCTTTAAATTATGCCAGTGGGTACGCGAATCACGTTGTAAATGCAAGGTAATTGGTACGCAAAATGATAGCAAATGAAGAAGGCTTCCCCTCACTCAAACCTCACAAACAAATATAGCAAGAAAAAATGTAAAGGGACCTCAAAGCAATATGGAAGAAGCTTCATTAAATACATAGACAAGATGGAAAGGAGAACTAACGGCATTACTAAATCTAACAAAAGAATTAAGTATGAATTCAGTACCAATTTCATTACCGCTTCTTCTGACACAAACAGACAATACACTTGCACATGTGACATCAACATCAGTAAGTTACTTTTATAATTTCTTCATTAGGGTTCACACAGGCCATTACTCTGGACTACGTTAACCCCTTCAGCATGATGACGTCTTTTTATCCTTGAATCTAGCTCACATTAGACGATGTTATTCAGTTTAAGAAGAACCTATGCTATTCGGAGTATTTATTGAGATCGTGTTTACCCCTTTGAGTCCTAGAGGTAGATTATACAGTAAAGAAAATCGTCGAATGGAAACCAGAATATGATGGAAATTACGTCATCGTGCTGAAGGGGTTAACTATAACGATGGGGTCTTCACTACCGTACACATAGGTTAGGTCAAGAAGTGTCGACTGGAATTTTAGCCAGTTCAGCATCGTCAACCACGTTTTTCTGAGTTTATGTTTACCACGCTTAAGCTCGGGTCACACATACACGTTCTAACGTCCCGTCCGTCCCCGACCAAAAAAATAACTTGTGTGTGTGTCCGTGTATGTCCCGTGGGTGTCCCGGCATAACACCTTTTCTGGCATTTGCCCCGACCCACACAGACCATTTTATGCATGCATAAAAAGGACGCCGCCTAGGCACTTTTTATTAAGAGGTCGGGGCCGGACCGGACGTTAGAACGTGTATGTGTGAACCGAGCTTATGCCAGGCGAGAACGTAACGTATTATTAATTATATACAGACAAATACGCATCAAAAACTTATGTACTGAGATGTGTAGGATACCATAAAAGACCCTACCAACAAAATGACACAAGTGGCCGCTTCAGCAGATTGGCGCTGTTTTCCCCCCGTCGGGGCCTTTATATGTCGACACTCTGGGTTTATCTATCACTGGGTAGCCTTCCAAACAGAAAGAATATGCTGTATGTTGACATTTCTATGCCTACCATACATTCCAACCATTGAATGCAGTTCCATATACTATTAATGTAAGTCATTGATAACCGTGGCCAACGTAGATTAATTGTTTTAATGGATCTATTATCGTCGGGAAGAGATGGGTGGTTGATTTACGACAATTCAGACTTTTGAGAATGTTGAAACTCCGTATCTGCTTTATATGGACATTTATTTGACTACCAAGCGATATGGGTATTGGATACAGGTACATATTATAATATTTTAGAAGGAACCGGCCTTCGGCCGTGACCTTTTTCTACCGAATAATGTAAAACAAAATCTTGAAAGGGGGTCTATTTTTTTTTTTTTTTTTTTAAGATTAATGGAGATCTAGCGAGGAAACTCAAAAATAAATGAATAGATAAATACCGTATATAGACCAAAGAACAAGCATTACCCCCCTTAACAAATTCCTAGATAATAATTATATATGCTCACTATGCCACGCACGGGTTTCCTCCGGGGTGATATTAAAGCGATATTAAAGATGATATTAAAGAGACATTTGGCCGAAGTACAGTTCATCGGAGTTTTGAAATAGGAAAAGTTTGAGCCTATAGTCGAAGTTGGAGACTAGGCGTGGGGAGAGAGAGAGAGAGAGAGAGAGAGAGAGAGAGAGAGAGAGATAGAGAGAGAGAGAGAGAGAGGGAGAGAGCGAGAGAAAGAAAGTGAGAGTGAGAGTTGGGAGGTTTTGGCATCCTCTACCCTACCTCAGCCGTTTCTAGCTGTCTTGGGTGGCACTCTGCAAGGGGGCTGTGGACAGTGGGGGTATTGGCCCGGAGGTGCAAGCCTGTGGGCTGTTGATTCCCTCCCCCGCTGCCTTCTCAAAGACAGATCTCATCTCCCCCTGGCCCTTACGGAGGCCCGAACATCTGAACGCAGCTTCGGTGTGAACAGATCAGACTGCTCTGGGCCAATTACAGTCTGGGGGAACAACACCAACAACAAACCAGACAACCAACAGTCAGGCTCAATAGTCGGTGTATTGTCTCTAAAATTAAGGGGAGGAGACTGGCCGTTTGTTTGGCGTCCCTTATTAATTCATTTATTCATATATTGTTTTAGTTTCCTCCCTAGAACTCCATTTCAAGCTTAGAAAAAAAAACACCCCCTTAGCACCCCCTTTCAAGATTAAGATTTTGTACATTTTTTCGGTTAGGAAAACAAATTTCCCTCCTAAAATTTACAGGCTCGCCTTTATCGCTCCGCCAGGAGAGGATAAAAAAAAAAATCGGACACCTAAATGGCACCGAAGGGTTCTAATATTGACCAAAGAGGAAAAGGAAAGGGGGTGGTGATTTGAAAGGTCATCAAAACAATCCCAAACTAATGGAAAAAAGAACCAACCGTTCCTTAAAATCTCAAAAAAAAACTAGTGGGGCTAAACATTAGGGACAAGGAAGGGTTGGTCCAGGAAGAAAAACGGTCTGTCTCCCCTTAACTTTATATTCTCCATGGTCAAATTCAGCTGATGAACAGTACACTATAACGGTATGATAGGGACTGGCTCGCGAGTGTTTCCTAAATACAACACCATTTCTGACCTTCGAATACATTATATGGCAACTTCATGTACAATCCGAATGGGCCAATTTCATAAATTCACTGCTGCTTTGAACGTGCTGAAATGAATGAAAGTTTTGTTTCTCTCTCTCTCCCTCTCTCCTCTACTCTCTATCTCTTCTCCTCTCTCTCTAGTGGCAGGGCTAGTTCCCTTTCCAATGTTCCCTTACCCACTCTAAACCACTGTTTGGACACTTGATCCTCAGTGTTTTGGAGGACAAGCAACCTAGAAGGGTCACTAGATCTGTTGTTGCTTGATTTCCTTTGTACTCCTCTCTACTCTGTCTCTCTCTCTGTCTATTATTTTTCTTAGGTCCGCCAAAAAAAGGTGGAGGGAGGTTATGCTTGTGCCTCCTTTATTCTGTTTGCCTGGAAACCAAGATATCTCAAAAGGTTATGAACGGAATTTTTCATGAAAAATCTGGAGGGCTGGGCGAGGATATGCCCGTCAAGGAGTAAGTTAACTAGGTATCGCACATTACCTCCACCACCGTAGGGCGGGCTCACAAAAGGTCTATGTAATGATTTTAACGAAAGTTTGTCAGCAGATTCGAATATGAGCCAAGGAAAGAAGTGATTCCATTTATTCCAGGGAAAGCGACTCGGTAGAGGCCGCATACCTCCGCGCCCAAAAGCGTAGGTGGAGGTTATGCGCTCTACCAGGGTTGCCCCTCTAGTTATCAATGTCTTCGATCCCGGCTGGGAGTATATAAACAGTTATTTAGCCCACGTGTATGTGTGAGATATACTTGATATATTTATATCAGTTCCTATATATCTATTATATTATATATATATAATTGTGTGTGTGTGTGTGTGTGTGTGTGTAGGAACAGTCACAGAAGTGGGTTGCACTCAAATAAGCTATACGCAGGGTCCTTAACGGCCTCGGTCATACACAATGCTAGGTAAGGACAGAGGAGTAAAGCGGACCTGTGGTCCCCGCGTAGACATTCTAAATGATGAATTAGTTAAGAACCAAGGGGCAGGAAAGGGGGAAAGAGGAAAATCCCAAGGTTTGAAGTAATTGGAATGGCAAGGGGAAAAGAGTGTGCTTTGGTTGGTCCAGAGGGGAAGGGGACAGGAGAGGGAGGATTAAAGGGGAGATGGTGTTTCGTTGTTCTGGTCCACCTTCTTCCTCAATCTCAGGTTGCCCCCATTAGTTTTCATATTTTATGACGTTCGGCTCATAGTTTAAGCGATTTTAAGACCTTTTTTTGTTGTGGGCCACCCATTTCCTCTTCAATAATAACACCTTCTTACTCTTCGTCTCCCTTTCTTTCTTCTTTGTCAATAATAACACTCTTCGTCTCCTTTAGGTATTGATATTTTCCTGGCGAGCGAAAGTGAGCCTGTTATTTAAGGGGAACAGGCCTTCGGCCGGAAATTTTTCTATCGAAAAATGTACAA
>CM064538.1:23812714-23902714 GCA_032716605.1 Paralithodes platypus
CTGCTCATCCTCACATAGGTCTATCAATAATTTCCCATTCCTATTGATTTGTTTCCCCTAAGATTCCTGTGTGAGCCATTCATATCCCCCATTATTATGATTTCATCTTCGTTTCCTCTCATCACAGGCCCTTATTACTTCCGTATTTACTCCGATTTTCCCTCCCTCTCTCTCAGCCCCTCCCTCTATCCCCGTCATAATAACATATAATCAAGCATAAAATTAGCTCTTTTCATTTCCCCTTTCCCTTCCAACCCTCACTACTAGTAAATGTCCTCCTGGTCTTCCCCTTCCCCCAAGTTCACCTGTTCAACTTCCCCATTTTTTCTTTTTCTACCACCACTGCTACGTCCTCCACCCTTTTTCTTTGTTTTTCTCTCTTCCTTTCTCCCTACATTACTTCATACTTCATACTTCTCCCCTCCCCATGCTAATCTTCTCCCTTCAATTTTGTTTCCTACTATTCCACAAATATTCAACCTTCCTTCCTCTGCTTCTCCGTCTCTATTTCCTCCTCATTCCGCGGCCTCCATCGCATTTAACATTCACACACCCAATTATTATTTCCCCCCCTTCTATCCTCTTCTCACATGGAATTCTTGTTTCTTTTTCTTCTTTCCCTCCTTCCCTCCTCCCTCCCCCCCTTCCTTTCCTCGTTCTACTTCCCCCTGGATCCCTTATTTGTTTCCTTTACCTTCTCCTCCACTCCCATTTTTTTTCCCTATTCTTCTCACTACACTTGGTCCTATAATCTCCTTTCTTTCCAAGACTATCCCCCCCTATCATCTCCCCTCTCTTTTTTTCCTCTATAAACCCTTTCCCCCCTGTATAGAATCTACCTGCTCCTGTCATTTTCCACTCCCTTCCTCCTCCCTCGGCTGCCCCTACTTCCTCTCCTCCCTTTCCTCTCCCTTATTTCCGTTGATAAGTCAATCTACTTTGTTCTTCTCCCGTGCCGACCACCTCATCTTCTCGTCTAACAATCTCCTCTATCCTCTCTGCTATATGTCTTTCCTCCTCCCTTTTTAGGTGCCACCCATCTTCTTCAATACTCCCAGAATCCACCTCTCTGTCCATTAAAATTTAAGTTTCGTAACAAGGTTGTCAATACGGTTCTTTCCCGTTATCAATGTACAATCAAAGCTGAACATTGCAGAGTAAACACCGTAGACTTCATCGACTTTCTTTCACCTTCGTATAATCGACAGCCAATTTTTGTTTTTATTTTTACCAAGGGATTAGTAGCCTACCGCACTCAACCAGCGGGGGGGTGTGGGGGCAGCAGCCCCCACCCATGATACTAGGTTAGGTTGTTGTTGTTGTTGTTGCTGTTCCCCAAGCTGCCTGGCCGAACAGCCCCAAGGCCCCGAGCAAGTCCAAGGCCATAACCGAGCGCCCCCACAGAACCCTCCCTGCTGACCACAATAAAGCCTGGGTGACCGAAGCCACTCCATGGCGGGGAGCTGAGGAGGGTGAGGAAACGCCTGGGAAACCAAAGCCCCACCCAGGGCCCTGTGCCCCTCAGCAATTATGAAGAGAAAGTTGAGGGGCAAAGGAAAAACATGACGCTTTGGCTTCCAATCTTGGTAGATTGGGAGGTCAATCCACGGAAGAGACGCCGTCACTTGAGATCTAGAAAATATATAAGTAAAAGGAACAGTCAGAGTAAGCTACAGGTATGGCAGAGATCGCTCAGTTCTCACTCTGATAGACCAGCCCATCACCAGACTAGGTTAGGTTAGGTAAGGTTGTTAGGTTAGGCTAATGTCTTTTCAAATCACTATCGGGGGCGTGTCTCAACATCGATCAATAGGCCTAATGGGGAAAATAGGTTTTCCCGAGATTTCTAATTAATTACAAATACTATAGGCCTATATTGATGCAAATGAACAATTTCTTTTATAAAAAACACTGGTATTAAAATAACATTTTTCCGGCCTATTATTTTGAAATATTAAAACATGCCCCCTAAAACCATATTTTGTCATTCCCCTAACCTAGGCTAACGACCTAACCTGGGGCGGCCCGCAGCCGCAGGGTTAGCATTGATATAGAATATGACAAAATACTAAAAATACGGTAAAAAAGTGAAAAATATTAGTTCTCGGCTGATCCAAGAGGACCAAGATGGCCACCATTTTTACTTCCACCCTTATTTAGGCCTAACCCACAAAGTCTAAAGAAAAATAATTTAATATGCAGCGGTAAAGACATATATTACGGTGACTAATAGCCTACAGTACTGGATTTTTTTTTATTTTAATAGGCTACCATAAATTTTCCGAGTGTTTTTTATAAAAAAAAATTTAAATTTCTATAATTGCACCTAGGCTAGCTATAGGCCTAGGCCTACGAGCTAAAAAATATATTATTGTATTTAACAGGAAGGTACAACGAGGTAAGTGATGTGGTATAGGTGGCAATATGCGGAAATGGATTATAAGGGCATTCCGCCCCCTCTGACAAAAGTCTATCAATCTAGATGTGACACGGATTTTACATTGTTTCAGAGAGACATTAGCCTAACCTAACAACCTTACCTAACCTAACCTAGTATTATGGGAGGGGGCTGCCGCCCCCACACTCCCGCTGGTTGGGTAAAACAGTAGAAATCCAGTTGGGGTGGAGTGAGTAACTGTAGATTTTCGTACGGGGGTCAGAGGGGGCGGAATGCCCTTATAATCCATTTCCGCATATTGCCACCTATACCACATCACTTACCTCATCATTCCTTCCTGTTAAATACAATAATAATTTGTTTAGCTCGTATAGCCTAGGTGCAATTATAGACCTAGGCCGATACCAAATTTTTTTTTCATTTGCATCAATATATAGTGTTTGTAATTAATTACAAATCTCGGGAAAACCTATTTTCCTCATTAGGCCTATCGAATCGATCGATGTTGAGACACGCTTCCCGATAGTGATTTCAAAAGACATTAGCCTAACCTAACAATCTTACCTAACCTAACCTAGTATTATGGGTAGGGGATGCCGCCCCCACACCCCCGCTGGTTGAGTACTAATCCCTTAGTAAATACAAACAAAAATTGGCTGTCGATTATACGAAGGTGAAAGAAAGTCGATGAAGTCTACGGTGTTTACTCTGCAATCTTCAGCTTTGATTGTACATTGATAACGGGAAAGAACCGTATTGACAACCTTGTTACGAAAATTAAATTTTAGTAACATACCCGGTACTTTTATATTAGGTTTTTCCGAGGGCTTAACACATTTTCATATGATCTTTAGAGCTATCGATAACTGGAAGTACCGTATTGACAACCTTGTTACGAAAAAGACATTTTAGTACCATACTTTTTTATTAGGTTTTGCCGAGGGTTAAAACAAATTTTCGGTACCGGTACGATTTTAGTTACTGGACACCTATTTGACAGGTACCACCGAGGATTTAATACATATTTTTTTTCGGTTTCCACGCATCCAACACCAAGCTACACCTTTTTCTGGTCCGATAATTGTACAGTATTTAAAACGATATAATAACTTTTTAAATGTGGTTTTCGACGAGAATAAAACGGGGCGTTTGTGCCGAAAATCGGCGGCGGGGGGAGTCCGTCGTCGCTTCAGATCGTCGCGGTTTGTTTACCCAGGACGCTCGAGGTGACGGCCAGCTGTTTTACTTGCCCCCTGCTGACCACATACAGTAGGGTTTCACATAAAACGAGTTTATGGTCAATAAACGAGGGCGTTTTATGCGATTTCGTTTTATGTGAACACAGCATTTTGGTGGCGCAATATCGTCAATGTTCACTGTAAGCGAAAATTTTCGTACAAAGCGAACGATATTTCGTACGTTTTGTACGATATTTCGGCGCTCTATATGAAAACTCCTCGGATTTGCCCCACTTTGGCGGCGGACTCGTTTTATGTGATCACATTCGTTCTTATCGAAAATTAAATATTAATATTTTAGGTCGGTCGTTTTAATCGAGACTCGTTTTATGCGAACACGTTTTATGCGGGACCCTACTGTATATGACGATTATTATAATTCACGGGGGGGTGAGGGGGGGCAGAGCCCCCCCTCGACCCTGTCCTGTATCCCACGGCCTATAACGCGAGTCTTTATCAAAAAATTGACCCAACAACTGGTTATATAAGCTTAGCCATTTGAAGTCGACCGCCAAGGCGGGACCGGGAAGTCACTCCGAGCGTTAAGTAAACAAAGCGATGATACTTCCACGAACGCAACCGAGTTGTCTTTATATTTCGTCTCATATTATTATTATTAAAGTGTCCCCATTGCTTTTTTAGTGTTTCGTACACCAGAAAAGGGTGTAGCTTGGTGTTGGATGCGTGGAAACCGAAAAAAATATGTATTAAATCGTTGGCGGTACCTGTCAAATAGGTGTCCAGTAACTAAAATCGTACCAAATTTTCTTATGATCTTTAGAGCATATAGATTCAATATTTATCTTCAAATATATCAACAAAATTTGTGGTATTAAAATAACATTGAACCCTAATACTCTTATGACAAAGCTATAGTTCACATTTAGAGCATTATATCCCATACGTGACCTAAAATCCAGTTTGTCCTAACGTACTAAATTGTTGTCACAATTTATTTTTAATAGGCCTATAGCCTATTGTAGATAATTGTACAGTACTGTATTTCGTCTCATATTAATTAAAGTCTTCAATCATTATTTGTCCAATTTGACACCCTGTTGATTTGTTTTGTGTGTTTTTTTTTTTGTTTTTTTTATGGGTTGAAGGGCCGGAGAATCCGAAGACCCCTTTTCACCCTGCCGCGTAACCTATTTTACTGTCAGGCGAAATAGGCAAGGGGTGTGAAGAGATTGCCCAAACGATCTCCACCAGCCGAGAATCTAACTCGGTCCTCCCGGTTTACGGTTAGAAACCGAGCGCTCTAACAATGTCGCTACTGGTCACCCTCCACCCTGTAGATAGTTAGATAGGCCTATATCAATCAAATACCGGTAAAATTATGTAACTTTGGATGGGGATATAATTTCGGACATTCTGGAAACAAATATATTGAACCGCAGTTATGGGATAGATACATGATGTTATGGAAAACAAGTATGTCTGTGGTCTATCTATCTAGCTATTGCCGGACGCCTTACTTCCCTTACGTGGGTGGCCATACACAGAATGCCCCCAAGCGGACCTATTCCCTGTGAGAGGGACAACCCGAGCCAGTTTAGTGAAGGACTTACAGGATTGACCACTCAATTTAGGATCCGTCCGACTCCGAGGTCCTCTGTGTATCTTGTTAGCACTATTTTTCTACAGTGGTGTTTGGCTAATCCATCCACTAACCTGCCTTACCCTTAGGTAAGCAGTACGGATTTGTATCAGGTTTACTCCCCTAGACAGGTTGCCAACCAAGGCTGACGAGTCCTATCCACCCGGATTTGTATAAGGTTGTCTCCCCTAGATGAGTTGCCGACCAAGGCTAACGAGTCCCATCCACCCGTTCTGTGGTGTTCTTCCATAATACGGAGCCATTTTTCCATAACTAGCTAATATATTTTTATCCAGAAATGTCCAAAGTATACCCCCTTGACCAAAGTTGGCCATTTTATGGTACAAATAATTACATGTATAATACTGTAATGCTAATATTATATCTTTTGTCAACAGGAAGATCAGCACTTCATCTGCACGTCTGTGAATCAAGCCTCAGCTCAGCTCAAGAATCTTCCAAGAGATTGAAGATATTTTATGATAACTATATACCGGTATATATACTCAGACACATAACCCATTGCTGGGGGTGGTCGACACGAGATAGAGCCCGAACAGAAACATGTAAAGTTCCTATTCTCAGGGTCCGGGACCACTTTCGCGTTCCCTTGCCCCTTTCTCTGTCTCGTCGAGTAGGAGAATTATACAAGGAGAGGAGGATTCCTAGCCCCCCCCCCCCCGCTAACTGATAGCTAATGAGCTTATTTGTACATCAAAGCTTAGGAAGCAAAATGGCATGATTGGCAATGGTAATTGATATGGTATTTTATTCCCGAAATCTATAGCATACAGTACACATTTCCAAGATTCAATCTACAAATACCCCAAAAGGTTTCAAAAGATTTATTTTACTCTACGACCGCTTCTACGGTATGATAGCTTTAAACATTATACACGGTACAGTATAAACCTATTACAGTAATAAACCAAAGACCCACCCAGATTTGGAGTGGCTTCGGTTACCCAGGCTTTATTGTGGTCGGCAGGGAGGGTTCTGTGGGGGCGCTCGGTTATGGCCTTGGCCTTGCTTGGGGCCTTGGGGCTGTTCGGCCAGGCAGCTTGGGGAACAACAACAACAACAACAACAGTAATAAACCAACCATAGATATATATACAATATATAAATCACATATCGAAGTACATATAATAACAGTGGAATATAGAGGGCAAAGCATCAAAGAAATATGGATCAGCACTCATACTGTATGCACCCGGTATGACATTTTTAAAAACATTTTTTTTTACAAGTACGGTACCAGTACCAGTATTTGATTTTTACTGATTACAAGTATTATAATATAGGCCTATACAGTATATTATTTTATCCATGGACTTTTATTATGGATACGGCTTCTTCACTTGGCAAGTTTTAACATTTGAGATCAGATCGTAGTACTGTAGCCTACCTGATCCACATCTTTTTATGTATTGTTAATTTATTCTCACCAACATTATATTACAGTATTTTATTCAAATTAGAAAAGACATATACTATACTTTAACCCAGGGACTGTGACGGTCCTTTAGGAAGCTTCTAAAACCCTCTTAAGAACTTTGAAGACTGAAATTAATATTGAAATGGAATACAAGATCATTTGCATGAAATTGCATTGTTTCGGCCATTTTTATTACAGTACTATACTGTACTTCTAAAACGTTTATAGGAACTTTAAAGCATGATTTGTAATTTCCGTAATTTATGATAATGACACAAGAAAGGAATCTTGTTTATAACGACTGTAGTTTGAAATCGTCTCTATACAGTATATACACTTTACAAATATAGTATATAATCCGTAAGAAGAACATTTAATATCAATCTCAATTCTGGTTTAGAACTAGTTTGAAATTGTCTCTATGACTACATAGTACATATACTACATATAGTACATACTACATATACCATATAAACTTTACAAACATAGTACTGTATATAATCCATACATTGTCTCTATGACTACATATACTATATAAACTTTACAAACATAGTACTGTATATAATCCATACATTTTCTCGCATCTCAATTCATTATGAAACGTAAACGTCCGCAAGAAAACACGTCGAACAAACTAGCCAAACCTGACCAATGCGGAGGAAGTTCACAAGCGGAGATTTTTCTTATAGGTTTAGAGTGCCACATCCACCCAGCAAAATTTGGTCACAAAAGACTAAGAATCCTACAAAATTTAGTCACTAAGTATGGGGGCACTTTGGTGGAGATATTGCCGGAGATATCTGAAGAATCATATTATATTTTATTTGAGGAGTCTGTAGACATTAATATTCTGGAGTCCTTGATAGACCAGTCCAAGCTCTCAAAAGCTACACATCTGAGGTGTACCTGGTTAATAGATTGTGCCAATTCAAAAAAGAAATTGCCAACCAAACTTTATGAAATAGTTCCTAAAGCTGATTCAAAGGAGGTGGCAAACAAAACAGCATCGACTCATAATGTATCCAAACCCAAGGAGTACGACATCTTGGAAAGTTCGTCAACGGAAGAAGAGATCCATAATGCTGCGGAAAATAAGTTACAAACCTTGGAAAATTTGCCGAAACTGCAAACCCTCGACGGTCCCGAGAACCATACGTGGGAGCAGGGAGAAATGGAAACCCAACCCTCCGCCTCTAGCTCTGGCAACAACAAGGAAGAAACTGAGGTAAGATCCTGTGTAGCGAGAAGAACTGTTTTTCAGATGCCTATTTACTAAGAAACATTGAACAATATCTTTAACCTAATCTAGTATATTAGTGGACTATTTATGAATGTAAAATTTAAAAATATATTTTAACATTACCAAATTATTGAGATATAAGTACAGGTCTCCCTGCCACACAGGATTATATCGAAACTGAAAATGAGTTACCAGCATCGAGCAACAGCAAGGAGGAGCTGGAACGCCCTATACCGGCTTTTAACGAGGACAAGAGAGTCTCTGACCCTGATAAACCAGACTGTAAACCTGATAAACCAGCATTGAAGGAGGACAAGAGGACCTTCCCTGAACTTCGGGGAGGAGCTACTACAAGTGATGATCAGGATGCTTTGCAGTCTTTGGTGAAGCCGTTTCCTAAGTTCTTGCAGGTAAAATATGAAGTTAAGGGGAGATGGTTATTTTTTCTGGTCTCCCTTCTTTCTCATGTTAAGCAGGGTGTCAAACGAGATCCTTATTCATCTCTATTTTAGTCATCATTGCTAATTATACACAGTTAAATTTGCACTTCACAGTTCTTATGCATTTAGAAGCGATAAAATTGCCTAAACAATGCTATTTCATATTAATTTTTTTGCATTCCTTCTCATATTAATTCAAGTCTTCAAACAAAATTGCTCAGTTCGACACCCTGCTCCACTGATCCTTATGTTGATTCCAGGACAAGTTTGCCTGTGCTCGGCCATCAAGCAGCAAACCAAGGGACCTCAACGCCCACATCACGGCCCAGTTGGAGAAGTTGGCCACCACGTACAAGAGCAAGAACGACACGTGGCGAGCGATGGGCTACCAGAAGGCTATATCTGCCATCCGCAACTACCCTAAGGAGATCACGTCCAGAGAGGTTAGTTAGTTAGTTAAGTAGAGCAGATTAACCAAACCACTGCGCTCCATAGGCAGAGGTGCCAACCCTACCGAGCTGTACACACCAGATGATCAGCGTAGGGGTGCAGATACTTCTTTGACCGAGTGTACATACCCGAGTCAATGCTTTCCCTCATTGATTATTCACTGCCTTAAGTTTATCATATAAAGTGTGGGCAAGAATGTTAAGTACGGGCGTACCGCCAACCTTGTTTACACTACGCGTAACAAGACAACACGCAGCTGCATGCACGACCTCCCGAAATCCATCCTTCCGAATCCTCCCTTCCTCGCGAGGACAGAGTCCACCTGGCCAGGCTGAGATGCAGACACCATCCAGCTCTCCTGAGCTATCAGAAGAGACTGGATGACTCCGTTGTCGACGCCTGCCCGATGTAACACGCACCCCATACCATTAAACACATCATAGAAGACTGCATTTCACACAACCACTTACGCCAACAACACAATCTACACTCAATGAGAACTCTGTGGGAAAGCCCGATCGTGGCCATGGCCTTTCTCAGGGACTCGGGGCTGTTCGGCCAGGCAGCTTAGGGAACAACAACAACAACAACAACACTACGCGTAGTGGCGTCGGACCTTTCCCATCATGTTCCCGTCTATTTCGACTGCCTTTGGATATAAAAATACATTAGCCTAATCAAACAACCTAACCTAACCTAACCTAACCTAGTATTCATGTAGTAATGACAGGGGGCAAATAGCAGAAAATATAGCGTCGAAATAGACGGGAACGTAACTGGGAGCGCACATGACGCCCGTACGCCCGATCACTACATCCATCCCAAAGTGTGTTCAAGGCTAACCTAGCAGAAATTGATAACACTACCTTTTGCATAGCCAATATTAATAAAGGCGGCATCATATTAGCATTCAGTAAGGCAGTATAAGAAGTATAGAAAGGCAACGTTATCAATTTCTGCCAGGTTTGCTTGAATACGTGGCAAGAATGTAGTTACCGGATATACCGCCCGTCTTGTTTACACTACGCGGACACTCACCATCATGTTCCCGTCTATTTTGACTGCCTTTGGATACAAAAATACATTACCCTAACCAAACAACCTAACCTAACCTAACCTAGTATTATAGATTTATAAGTTTATTTTATTATAAGTATTTATAGATGATTTATGTTGTATGTCGGTAGTGGTACACCCGGTAACTACATCCATCCCGAATATATTTTAGTAGTGGGAAAACATTCCCAGGTCAATAGGGTGACAAGGGTACTTTTTGCCACGGTGGTGGGCCATGCCCATAATTATGTGGGTGTTGGTAGGATGTTGGTTATATTTTTTCAATGCTATCTACAATATAGCATAATATATATAATTTGAGATTACTAATCGGTAATATTACTCCTCAGGAAGCACTGAAGATCCCTGGTGTAGGAGTTAGACTAGCCGACAAAGTAGCGGAGATTGTGGACAGCGGGCGACTGAGGAAGGTAGCGGAGGTGTGTGAGGGGGAGGAGGCCCAGACACTGAAACTCTTTATGGGGGTGTGGGGAGCTGGACCCTCTACTGCACAAGCATGGTATGCTCAGGTACTTATATATTATATTTTAGTTTGGTCACTAGATGCCCATCAAGCTAAAAACTATCTATACTGTATACTCTAGCGCAGGATACGGACAAATGCCCCCCCACAGTCTCAGACTTGCTAGTGTGAATGTTGGTAGTTTGAATCTGCGTGCAAATGAAGTGGCTGAGATATGTCAGAGGAGGCGAGTGGACGTCTGTTGTGCCTAGGAAACACTCTGGCCTACAGAAAGAGATACAAGAGGACTTCTGGAATGACACCGTTAGTGTCATTTCAGGCCTCTCGGAGAATGAAATAACAATCCTGGGAGGGGACCTGAATGGTCACGTGGGAGCATCTGCAGATGGATACGAGGGAGTACATGAAGGAAATGGTTACGGAAGGAGGAATCTGGAAGGTGAATATATACTGGAGTCCTGCGTTGCACTCAACATGGTTGTATGTAACACGAAGTTCAAGAAAATACAGAGCCATCTGGTCACATATAACTCTGGGGTCTCCAGTAGCCAGATAGATTACTTCTTGGTTAACAGGAAGGACTGGAAACTGGTTCGGGATGTAAAGGTCATCCCGAGCGAAAAATGGTCAGTATGGAAGTGAAGAAGTCCTTGCATGACAGTGTGGTAATCCCGACACTGACTTCCGGAAGCGAAGCATGGACGTTGGTGGAGAGACTCAGACCAAGATTGAGAGGGGTGAAAATTATTTATTTAAGAAGTGTGTGCGGAGTTACATGGAGGGATAGAGAGACGAATGAGGAAGTAAGAAGGGGGTGTGGTGTGGAGGTAGATGTGCTGGAAAGTGTGAAAGGAACACCTTGAGATGGTTCGGCCATTTGGAACATATGGGAAGCGAGAGAATGACTAACAGGGTGTACGAGAGCGAGGTGGAATGACAGAGAGGGAGAGGTAAACCGAAAGAGAGGTGGAAGGATGGAGTGAGGAAGTATATGGATGAAGGCGGTACTGGTTGGGAGGAGGGGCGTCGACTGACTGGGGACAGAGGTGCATGGGAGCGGTTCATTCGTGGCCACCCCTTCGGGGATCACGGCGTCAGGCAATAGATATATACTGTACTGTAGATAGATTATTATTATTATTATTATTATTATTATTATTATTATTATTATTAAGTTAATTGGTGGGTTACATACATACATCAAATTTTAAGACTGAGTGTTCCACACATAAGTGCAGTTTCAGTCTCTTGTCCTAATGGCGGCGTTCCAGGCAACCCTGTTAAGGGCTGCTTCACTTGTCAAGTTCTTGGATTTGATATCGGCGCGTATAGTCCGATCCCAGGTCTTCCTCGATCCACCCCTTGGTGCAGCTCCCTCCACAATGGCAACCTAGAAGGGTCACTAGATCTGTTGTTGCTTGATTTCCTTTGTACTCCTTTGTACTTTGTACAATCACAGACCTGCATTTTTTCACACAATTTTGTTCATCCATTCTCACCACATGTCCATACCATCCCAGTCTACTTTTTTTTTTTTTTTTTTTTTTTTAAGAGACAATGAATGGAGGAAGGAAAAACACAGATAAAACAAAAAGGTCCATGTGCCTAAAGGCATCCTCCATTCATAAAATGTTTGTAACAACTGGATTTAAACATTTGTTGATTGTAAGTTTGTGGAAAGCAATTCGAGGGAAGTGAATTCCAAAGAGTAGTAGCTCTGGGGATAAATGAATTCTGATAAGCAGAAGTTCTGCATTGTGGAGGAGAAAGTGTAAATTCATGGGCGCTCTCAGCTGCCCTAGTTCTACGGGGAAAGATGTGGAGAGGCGGCACAATTGAAGCAAGTTCCTCGGAACAATTGCTGTGAAAATATCTGTAGAATAATGCAAGGGATGCAACGTTTCTTCGTATGGCTAATGTAGGAAGGTCCTGTGTGATTGCAGGGTTATTGATTAATCTAATAGCTTTATTTTGAATTTTGTCCAACTGCCTCAATGCAACCACTCCACTTCCACCCCACAGAGGTGAACAGTAATCCATCTGAGAGCGCACATGACTTTTATATATTACGGCCAACTGCTCGTCAGTGAAGAATTCTCGAACTCTGTACAGGAGTCCCAGTTTTTTAGAGGCATTCTTAGCAATGCTTCTAACATAATGTGTCCAGCTCAAGTTAGTAGTTAATGTTACACCGAGAATGTCAATACTAGGGGAAGTGGGAATATTTACATCATTAAAAAATATATGGGAGTCAGTGAGATTCTGTCGGTTAGAAAATTGAATGTACTTGGTTTTCTGTGCATTAAAGGAAACTAGATTCTCTTGTCCCCATTCATTAATTCTAGAAAGGTCCTGGTTCAGAGAAATTGCAGTGTTTATTTTTGAATTTATAAGATCGGGTTGGGTGAAAGAATTGGTAAATGTGAAGGAACTGTGGAGTGTTGAGTCATCTGCGTAGGAATGTATTGGATTATGAGTGGTAGATATGAGATCATTGATATGAATGAGGAACAGAGTTGGGGCCAAAACTGATCCCTGGGGAACACCAGCATTTATTGAGTGAAATTGAGAATAAAGGCCATCTACCATTACACATATTTTTCTGTTATGAAGATAAGAAGAAATTAGTGGAACTAATGATGCAAGGCCGTAGTGTGACATCTTCGACAATAAGGATTGATGCCAGACTCTATCAAATGCCTTTGATATATCCAGTGCTATTGTATGTGTTTCACCATGTTGGTCTGTAGCTTGGTTGATTTGATGCGTAAGAAGGCAAAGAATGTCTGCAGTTGATCGACATCGTCTAAAACCATATTGCCTATCACTGATTAATTTATTATTCTCCAGATGCTTAATTATGTGATTATTTAATATAATTTCAAAAACTTTGCCAAGAGTGGAAGTTATAGCTATTGGTCTGTAGTTTGATGGATCTGAAGAGGCACCTTTTTTAGGAACTGGATGGATGTTTGCTTCTTTCCAGGGTACTGGGAAGCATGAGGTATGAGTACACAGACGGAAAAATTTTGCCAATACAGGAGCGAGCACCAAGGAGCAATTCTTAAGTACTATTGGAGGAATTTCATCTGGACCAGGAGCCTTATCTACTGAGAGATTCTGCAAAATAGTTTTGACATGTCTGGTGTGGATCTTAAGTGAGGGAATTTCAGGTGAATTAAAATTAAGTACAGGGACATCTTGATTTATGTCATCTAAGGTTGAGTTGGTGGAGAAAATATCTGCAAGAAGGTTAGCTTTACCTCGTGGGTCACTTACAAGATTGCCAGTCGGAGATTTTAATGGTGGAATGGATGAAGCAGTAGTGAAGTTGGATTTGAATGAGTTAAGAGTAGACCAAAATATTTTGTTATCATTTGGATTATTTAGAAGTTTATTTGCCTGCTTATGGAGAAAGTTTGATTTAGTTAGGTTTAATACAGTTTTGGCATGATTTCTGATGTTTCTAAAGTAATTAAAGGCTTCATGTGTTTTTGATCTTGTGTATGCATTGTAGGCTATTGCTTTTTGTTCAGTTACTCTAGCACAATTATGGTCAAACCATTTAGGTGAATTAGATCTTTTACTGTACTTTTGATGAGGAATAAAAGTTTCCATTCCAATTTTTACAAAATCTTGTATGTGGCTCAAGGTGGAGTGTGCATCATTAGAAAAGAAAGAGGTCCAGGGAATATCAATAAAGAAACCTTGAAGACTTGTACGCATCACCTCGCTAATACTCTTTATACCTAAACGTCTCCTCAGCTCAACATTTGTTATTCTATCCTGTAGCCTGGCCCCACACATCCATCTCACCATTCTCATCTCATTACGCTCCATTCTGTTGACATCCTCTACTTTAACGGCCCATGTTTCTGAGGCATACGTCATTGCACTTCTAACACATGAGGCATACATACACCTTTCCCTTCAGGGGGAGAGGCATTCTTTTCATAGTCAGGATTGGCATCAATTATCTGAACTTCCCCCAGCCACACCTAATTCTAGCAACAGTGGAGGGAGGGTTCTGTGGGGGCGCTCATTTATGGCCTACTCGGGGCCTTGGGGCTGTTCGGCCAGGCAGCTTGGGGAACAACAACAACAACAACAGTGGTTGGTGAAAATATGAATTAAGAACCATGTTAAAAAAAGTGTTTCCTCCTCACCCAGGGCTTAAGGACGCTGGAGGACGTACGCACCAAGACCACCCTTACCCGCCATCAACAAGTGGGTCTGCGGCTCTATCACGACCTTAACACTCGTATACCCAGGACGGAGGTGGCGGAAATTGAAAACCAGGTAAGTAATGCCATATTAACTCTCTCTCAGTTAAGAGGACAGGGGTTATGTTTTGGGGTCTATTTATTTATATGTTCATGATTTTAGCTATAAACCACAATTTCATATTTGCATATAACAAAAATACAAACTAAAATGAAAGGATTCAGTTTTAATTGGACACCCTGCCAGCACTTTGAGCTTCCATTGGTCTGTCTATTGCCTGTGGCTGACCACTTACAATCTTCAGGGTTCCCAGAAAGGCTTCCCTGGGACCACAAAGTAAAGTATGGGAAAGGATGTAGTATCCTGGCGTACAGTCGTCATGTTTACATACTGTAGGTCGATTGCTCGCGGTTAAGTTCCCATCTACTTTGACGGCTATTTTTTCTCTTATTTGCCCCTTGCTTGCAATATACAGTATATGATGATGTCAATAAGTTTTATGGGAGGGGGGGGGGGGACTTTGCCTATTATTGTATCCCACTGCAGTTAAAATAGACAGGAACATGATTGTGAGCGTCTGCTTAGTGTAAACAAGGAGGGCAGTATGCCTGAATGCTACATCCTTGCCAAAGTATGTACAATCAGAACCCTCAATCCGCAAGCTTATGGGCGAAACACGACCTCACGTATTAGGAATTCGCGTTTTAGGAATCAGCGTTCTCGGAAGGCACTTCCTGGGCCTCTCTCACTCTATTAAGTGCCATGCGTCTCGCTAAAATTAGACCACACTTACGTACTATGGGGGAATGGCGGATTTAGCCATTTCTTCGCTCTCAATTTGTGCATTAGATGTACCCCTCGTGTATTCAAATTTTTTAGTTATTTTCGACCCCCTCTCGCGTTTTTGAGAATTCGTGCAATCGGAACTCTCGTATTGGGCGACCTGACTGTATATGTATTACTTAATCCTACATATAAAGGTCTTACATATATTTCCTGAACCAGCTTAACCATGACCCTCTCTCTCCCTAGGTCCGTGAGACAGCAACAGGGTTAGTGAGCGGGTTGTTGGTGGAGGTGTGTGGGTCGTACCGGCGGGGTAAGCCAACCTGCGGGGATGTTGATGTTCTCATAACACATCCGGATGGTCAGTCGCACCACAATATCTTCAGACCACTCCTTGCACGCCTTCGAGAGTCTGGTAAGCTCAGGGAAATGCTGAATATCTGTGTTGATAGCGTAATGCATAAATGCGCGTAATTTCGGTGTGAGTATCCTAGGTTCGAGTCCTTGGAGTGCCACATGTATTTGTTGATTTAATTAATTGAGTTTAGAAGTAAAGTTGGTTGGTGAAAAAATATGAATAGTGAGAGTAGTGGAAATGAGTTACTTGAGAAGTGCGTGCGGAGTTACATGGAGGGATAGACAGATGAATGAGGAAGTACGAGAGAGGTGTGGTGTGGAGGTAGATGTGCTGGAAAGTGTGAAAAGGAACAACTTGAGATGGTTCGGCCATATGGAACTTATGGGAAGCAAGAGAAATACTAAGAGAGTGTACGAGAGTGAGGTGGAAGGACAGAGAGGGATAGGTAGACCGAGTGAGAGGTGGAAGGATAGAGTTAAGAAGTATATGACTGAAGGCGGTACTGGATTGGAGGAGGGGCGTCGACTGACTGGGGACAGAGGTGCATGGGGCCGTTTCGTTCGTGGCCACCCCTTCAGGGATCACAGCGTCCGGCAATAGATGGATAGACTATTACAGTAAAAGTCCGTTAATCCGACGACCGATGATTCGAATCTCCCAATAGTCCGAATTTTTCAATTTGAGGCCAAATCCGAATTCACCCGATGGTCCGAATTTCAAGAAGTCCCAAAGTCCCCTTTTTGAGGCATTAGGCCACTCAAATGACACATAATGGAGCACACACATATCATATGTTCATGAATTCACTTTAAAAGTTTACCATTGTCATTGTAGCCTATTACCTACTTCAAAACATTCAGATTAATGGTCAAAGGAAGCTACTGATATAAACGTAAACACCTTCTTCTTCTTCTTCTTCCATCGTCTGCTAGAGAGTTTGTTTTGCTCTTGAACGCATCCTTGGGACGCTCCGATGCGCAACTGGCTTGCACCGCATTTTCTGCAAGCGCATTCAGTCTTGAGCTTGAAAACGCACCTTTGGACGTATTAGTCTTGAGCTTGAAAACGCACCTTTGGACGTTCCGATACGCTACTATTTATAGTTCAGTGATCGGAGCGTCCCAAGGGTGCTTTCAAGACAACAAGACAAGGGTGCTTTCAATACAATAATATAACAGAGCACGTTACAAAAGGAAAATCACAAAAGGAAAATTACAAGAACCTCTCAGGGAAGTGCCGTTGTTAAGGCATTACTTCCCGAACCACATCTGATCTTCAAGAGCAAGACAAACTCGCTAGTAGACGGAAGAAGAAGACGTTTATATCAGCAGATTCCTTTGACCATTAATCTGAATGTTTTGAAGTAGGTAATAGGATACAATGACAATGGTAAACTTTTGAAGTGATTTCATGAACATATGATATGTGTGTGTGCACCATTGTGTCATTTGGGTGGCCTAATGTCTCAATGTTTTCGTCATACACAGGTTCATAGGGGTAAAGTCCGATAATCCGAAAAATCCACTAATCCGAACGAGGGCCGGTCCGCTGCCCTTCGGATTAACGGAAGTTTACTGTATAATAAAAAAACCAAAGCTCATACTAATTTCTTACTGGTTACAGGCTTCGTAACGGACGACCTGGTGTGCCAAGACGACAACGGTAACCAGCAGAAGTACCTTGGGGTGTGTCGACTGCCGGGGGAGGGTAGACTGGTGAGTTACGCTAGAGATTTTTTAAGTTTGTTGTTTTCAAAATTTAATTTCCGATAAATTTAAATGCATTTTTACACACATAGATTTTGTTTAGTGTGTTGTCATTTCGATAGTTTTTAATGTTAATGAGTTCGTTATATTAATTTGAGCAGTAGCTTTTGAGTTCGTTTTCAAGTTTAATGTATTAATTTACCACTTCTGTATTGACAACATCTTTTTCATTTTTATTCTAGCCATATTTAGACAATTTTGTGTAGTTTAAGAAGGATCTGTGGTAGGCTGGTGAGTTACGCTAGAGATAAAATTTACCACTTTCTGTACCGATGACGTCTTTTTATTTTTATTCTAGCCATATTTAGACAATTTTGTGTAGTTTAAGAAGGATCTGTGGTAGGCTGGTGAGTTACGCTAGAGATAAAAATTTACCACTTTCTGTACTGATGACGTCTTTTTATTTTATTCTTGCCATATTTAGGCGATTTTGTGCAGTTTAAGAAGGAAACTTGCAGGTGATGGGCTGGTCTATCAGAGTGAGAACTGAGCGATCTTTGCCATACCCATAGCTTACTCTGACTGTTCCTTTTACTATATATATTTTCTAGATCTCAAGTGACGGCGTCTCTTCCGTGGATTGACCTCCCAATCTACCAAGATTGGAAGCCAAAGCGTCACATTTTTCCTTTGCCCCTCAACTTTCTCTTCATAATTGCTGAGGGGCACAGGGCCCTGGGTGGGGCTTTGGTTTCCCGGGCGTTTCCGCACCCTCCTCAGCTCCCCGCCATGGAGTGGCTTCGGTCATCCAGGCTTTATTGTGGTCGGCAGGGAGGGTTCTGTGGGGACGCTCGGTTATGGCCTTGGAATTGCTCGGGGCCTTGGGGCTGTTCGGCCAGGCAGCATGGGGAACAACAACAACAACAACAACAACAACAACAAACAAATTGAAACAGGAACTGCACAGTATCAATATAGAACTTGTCAATATCAGTATGAGGAAATAACGCATTGATGATTTAGCAAAGCAGTAAATAAATAAATAAAATAAAATAAAATAAAATAAAATAAAAAATAGCAAAAGTGGGGATTGGGCCTGAGTAAATAGATAGATAGTACAGTACTCTGAAAAAATAAAAACAAAATAAATAAATATAAATCTAACAAGTTGCCTTGGAATATAAAGGCTATTCATTTGTGGGCATCCCCTCACAGCACAAGGCATCTGGCAATAGATAGTGTTAACTTTTGTAATCAGATTATACCAAGATTTATTATATTGTATATACCGGTACCTCCAGACAGTTTGTTTAGGTTAGGATGACTTTACAGTTCTGTCTATCTATACTGTATAGGCATACTCAAACACATACCACGGATACAAACAAAATAGAAAACTAAAAATAAATAAATAAATAAAAATCACACACATCTACAGTAGGTCGCCCAGAAGACTTTACAGTTAAGGAAGCTAATACTGTACACTTCTGTATAGGATCTTTGAATAGTTACGTATTGTGAATGCTACTGAATCCGCTGATGTGAAAAAATTACACTTCTGACATCAATAAACACCAGCTTGTAGTATTATTATTACAGTACCGTATCTTCTTCAGATGAACTGCATGAAGAGTATGTGTAGAGTGACGCGCAGAAACAGATTGAGGAATGAAAAGGTACGTATGAGAGTGGAACAGCAGGAACCCTTGTCGGCCAGAGTGGCCAGAAGGGTGCTGAACTGGTATGGATCTGTTGAGCGAATGGGAGATGAAAGGCTTACAAAGAGAATACTGTATATAAGTCATATACAAGGGGAGGTAGAGGGAGAGGAAGACCTCGGTTGAGATGGAGAGATAGTGTAGTGAAAGTGTTGGAAGATAGTGTAGTGGAAGTGTTGGAAGATAGTGTAGTGGAAGTGTTGGAAGATAGAGGGATGACTAGAAACAGGCAAGAAAAGTGGTAATGAATAGGAATGAATGGAGAATGCTTTTGAATAGATGAGTGATAACGCGGTCGTTGGGAGAGGGGATCGGGCGCCAGTTGGACTAGATAATAGTCCGTCAGGCGCCTGACCCGGGGAGCCGGTGTATATGAAGGGTCATGCCTGAATGTGAGGTTGACGAGCATTGTGGTGTGGTTCCGCAGCGTGTCTGCCTGCTGAGACCGGAACCTCTCTGGGAGGTCTAGGACCGGGGGATGCTGGAGGCCCCTAGTGATCCTTAGTCTATGGGTCTTCTCCTGGGCAACCTAGATGTGTGTGAATTATTTATTTTGTTTTTTTATGTTGTGTTGTGTTGTCCCTATTCAGGCTCCTGTCTCATCGGCCACCCCCAGCTATGGGGTATGTGCCTGAGTATATACATACAAACATACATACATCTTATCTCTTTTTGGTGCTGCAGCATCGGAGACTAGACATCATCGTGGTGCCTTACGCCGAGTTTGCCCCGGCTATCATGTACTTCACTGGCTCGGCTCACTTCAACAGGTGGGATATCTAGTTGTTTAGTTCGGATTCATAGTTTATATCCTTCTATCCTTCTATCCATGTTTGTTATAGGTACGGTCCACTCATAAACCATCCGTGCACCCCTTACATTTTTCTGTATGCAATTATAACTCTTTGGATTGATTTTTGGATAGAACTTGCTTTTCAATAAATCGAATACAGTACATAGTTTTGTAGTTCATGTACTGTATATACCTCTGGCTTTCGTGGACATCCCCTAACTTATTATTATTATTAATATTATTATTATTATTATTATTATTATTATTATTATCATTATCTGGGTCTTCTCCTGGGTGACCTAGATGTGTTTGTATTTTGTTTTTGTGTGTTCATTGTTTTCTGTTGTGTTGTCCCTATTCGCGCTCTGTTTTGAGTCGTCGTCCCCCCCCCCCCCCCCCCCCGGAAAAAAAGTGGGGAATGGGCCTGAGTAAATACATACACAATACATACATTATTATTAGTACTATAACCTGACTTTCTATCATTCCCAACAGGTCGATGCGTTTGCTGGCCGTGAAGAAAGGCATGAGTCTGTCGGAGCACGGTCTACGGGTGGGCATCGTAAGGCAGGTGAGAAGGGTGTCAAACCAGAGCCATTCTAAGTGACGATTGGAAAGAATATGATCAGGAATACGATAAAGTCAACGTGAAATAACATTGTTTTGGTCATATCATCACTTCCAAAGACATAAATTGAACTATAAACCACAATATCATCTCTACAAAAACAATAATAAAGACAACAAAGATAGGATTCGGTTTTGGTTTGACACCCTGCAGGTAAGGCTCTATAGCACACCTCCTATATATATACAGGTCTCCCTCACTCTCCGGTGCCCCGATTTATGCTATTATTATTGCTTTTTAGGTGTTTGTGTGTGGGTCTTGGCTGGTCCGAGAACGCATCCCCATTTACCTAGAGGTGCAAGTCCAATGTGAAAAAGTTTAACTTTCCGTATAGAACGATAGATAGGCGGAGATTGCCGAAACAAGAAATATCCACAACTTTAACCCTTCCTACCCGGGCAGTCTTCCCTAAGGACGGTCGCCCGTACCCGGGCGAAATGGCTGAAAAACGTCTAGGCCTAGGCTACCGTATTTATGTTTATTTTCACTGCTAGAACTTTCCCACTCATCTATAATCGTAGTGCGGTTTTCAATCTGTATTTTGGCGTTGAGTAGAGCTCTGTAAGTCAACTGGTTAAGTTGTGATGACGATTTCAGTGGAGCAAATATTGCAGAGATGTTGCCAATATGGGGCTTTTCAGACACTAATTTCGTCTTACGTCAGAACAATAACATTGAAGAGTCTTCTCCTTCTTGTTTTCGGAGGTGCGGTGATGCAACGCTTGGGTTTGTTGACATACGTCGTACGCACGGCATTCAGACCAAGCTTAATTAGGCTATTAAACTGCCGCCTTAGGTAAGGCAGACCGGGTAGCGGCCCTTATTCCGAGCTGTCCTTACCTAAGGCAGCCCGGGTAGGAAGGGTTAAAAGTAAACTGGATATGCAATAGAAACAGACGGACAACACGACCGCAGCTCAATTCCTGTAAACTGCAAATAGGTGAATACATCCCTACATACAGTATATACATACTGTACAGGTTTCCCCTCACTATCCGATGCCCCAACTTACGCTATTATTATATGTTTTTAGGTGTTTGTCTTGTGTTTTGGCTGGTCCGAGAATGCATCCCCATTAATTAATATTAGGGTTCGCTATACAGTACAATTTTTCTATTTAGATCGGGTTTTCAGGAACGTAACCCAATCGTAAATCGAGGGAGACCTGTACATACATACACACATTAACCCCTTCTTTATCGGTGACGTCCTTTTTATTATATTCGGACAACTATTAGACAATTATATTGAGTTTAGGAAGGTCTTCTACGCATGAAAAGGCTACAGACTATCCCAATTAATCTTTTTAGCCACCATATATCCTTTAAGCGTCATAACATTTTCTAAACGTAGCTGAAATCAAATACAGGTTACAACTAGACAATTTTCTTTAGCTTATATTATATTTCTAGGACTCAACGGGGTAAATATTCTCTCAATAAACCATTTGAATAAAATAGAACCATCTTAATCTGTAAAATATCGTCTAATGTTAAGCAAAATAAATAAATAGCAGAATAGGCACATGATAGTACATACCGGTACATAAAATTTTACATAAAATTTTAAGACTGAGTGTTCCACACATAAGTGCAGTTTCAGTCTCTTGTCCTAATGGCGGCGTTCCAGGCAACCCTGTTAAGTGCTGCTTCACTTGTCAAGTTCTTGGATTTGAGATCGGCGCGTATAGTCCGATCCCAGGTCTTCCTCGGTCCACCCCTTGGTGCAGCTCCCTCCACAATCACAGACCTGCATTTTTTCACCCAATTTTGTTCATCCATTCTCTCCACATGTCCATACCATCCCAGTCTACTTGTACGCATCACCTCGCTAATACTCTTTATACCTAAACGTCTCCTCAGCTCAACATTTGTTATTCTATCCTGTAGCCTGGCCCCACACATCCACATTTAGGGGTAATTGATGTTAAGAATATAATTTAATTAAGAATTTTTTCCTTCATTTTGTACAGGGTGGTGAGAAGCTGACAGAGGGTCGACTGTTGGACACCCCCACTGAGGAGTCCGTGTTCACCCACCTCGGCCTCCAGTACCGACCACCACACGAGCGCGACCATTGATTACTATCACAAAAAGATCTCAAGTGACGGCGTCTCTTCCGTGGATTGACCTCCCAATCTACCAAGATTGGAAGCCAAAGCGTCACATTTTTCCTTTGCCCCTCAACTTTCTCTTCATAATTGCTGAGGGGCACAGGGCCCTGGGTGGGGCTTTGGTTTCCCGGGCATTTCCGCACCCTCCTCAGCTCCCCGCCATGGAGTGGCTTCGGTCACCCAGGCTTTATTGTGATCGGCAGGGAGGGTTCTGGGGGGTTGCTTGGTTATGGCCTTGGCCTTGCTCGGGGCCTTGGGGCTGTTCGGCCAGGCAGCTTGGGGAACAACAACAACAACTATCACAAAAATTTTCCCTTCATAATTGCTGAGGGGCACAGGGCCTTGGGTGGGAATTTGGTTTCCCAGGCGTTTCCTCCTCAGCTCCCCGCCTTAGAGTGGCTTCGGTCACCTGGGCTTTATTAGTGGTAAGAAGGGAGGGTTCTGTGGGGGCGCTCGGTTATGGCCTTGGCCTTGCTCGGGACCTTGGGGCTGCACGGCCAGACAGCCTGGGGAACAGTAACAACAACAACAACAACAATAGCTGGTGTTATCTCTCTTTATTACCACCAGTTCTCCATGCCCCGGGCCGTGGCATGGTCAGTAGCGTGTCTGACAGCTGATCAAAGGGTCGGCAGTTGCCTCCTATCCCGTATCATTGGGTTGTTGTTGTTGTTGTCGTTCCCTAGGCTGCCTGGCCGAACAGCCCCGAGTCCTTAACACTTACGTTGCGGGCATGTTTCCGCCATACTAGGGCTCATTCAGGCACTTCTGATTGATTAGGCAAGTGTCCCCATTTTTACCCCACTAATTTTAGGATTTGTTATACGATTTTTCTATTTATTATCGGGTTTTCAAGAACGTAACCCAATCGTAAATCGAGGAACCCCTGTAGCCTAAAACTCGCATGTGGTCAATTCTCCCTACCAACAATTCTCTTGAGACCTCTGGTGGATGCTTCTGAACTAGCGCCAGAGCTACGACTGTAGACATCACTATACCCGACATTTAGGATATGCACAGTTTATCTCAATTTTTGTGTGATTCTACACGTTTTTATCATACAGTATACGACTACACTAAGTGCTTATATAGTATAGTAATAAAGGGAAAGTCCATATGCAGCTGATAATGACTACAAACATAATTATAAGCTGATTAGTTATCATAACAAAATTGGTGCGAAAATACCTGCTGACTTTGTATTGTAAATACTGTATACGTTTTTTATGAATATGGGTGATTTTATAATATATAAAGTAACAGTATGCATAGACCAGAGTATGTGTCACCTACAGACATTTCGACTAACTGCATATATTATAGAATTGTTGAAGGAGAGGGAGGGTGGATAGCTCCGCGATGTCGCCCATTATCCACAATGCACCACGGTAAACCTTGCGTTCAGCGCCTCTATCGGCCACTGTAGGCATTTATTGGTAGGGAGAATTGAATGAAGCCTTAAATGATAAGCTAGAGATAACTAAACCAAAGATTTTTACTTATTGTGATATCTTGTAGGTGCTGAAAGGCCACTCATATGAAGACTTTGCCCTTTTTGTGACATGTACAGTCGGCCAAGTAAGTGATGTCTCGGCACCATTTATATTTTGATCAATAATTGGTATCAGCAATATCTAAACATGATTTTTTTTTTCGAGTGAGATATACCAACATGTTCCTATACTGTACTTACCCACCATATTGAACATCTGACAGATATAAATAAAGCACAGAGAGAGTCAAATGTAAAGGCAGCTGAGACATGACTTATTAACACCACCGTACAGGTTTGATTATAGTATTTTATATGCTTTTACAAATTCTAAACTTATTCCCAAATGCTTACACATTTCTGCATTTTATATCTAATATATTCTTACAGTTTCTTACAGTAGATCCTCTGGAAAAAGGCAAACTATGCCTGTGTATCCAGCTCAGTACCAGTGCTTGCACTGCTGCGGTCGTTCACGGTGTTGGCGGCGGCGGTAGCAGACGCAACATTTTTACTATTCTGTATTTTTGTTTTATAATCAAACTTCAAATCTTGTCTTCCCCATGCTTTATCAAGATTACTTTCAAACTCCCTTATTGATTCGGAATCGACTACATACTGGGGCAGTGCGTTCCACTCATTTACCACTCTATCACAAAATGAGTTCTTCGCCTTCTCAAGCCTATTTCTTTCTTTGTAAATTTTCTTAGAGTGTCCTCTCGTTCTTGTTCCCTCCCGCATCAAGAAGATACCTTCACACACATCCTCATCGTACTTTCCTGACACTATCTTAAAAGTCTCTATCATATCCCCTCTCTTTCTCCTATATGCCAGTGTCGGAAGTCCCAGTGTCCTCAACCTCTGCTCATAGCCCGCGTTCTTCAACGTTGGTACCAGCTTGCTAGCTCTTCTCTGCACTTTCTCCACTGCTTCTATATCCTTTACCATATATGGAGCCCACACCTGGTTTGCATATTCCAGGTGTGGCCTAACCAGCGCTGTATATAGATTCCTGAAGATTTCTTCGTCAAGTGACACAAATGTCCTCCTTATCAGCCCTACAATTCTATTGGCTTTGTTTATCTTATATCCTTTTCTGCACTCACTTCCTCCATCGCTTCATACATACTGTATCCTACCTTGTCTATCTTGCTGGTCCCAATCCGCATGTACTTGCATTTTTTTGGATGAAAAGGCATTAACCAATGCTCAGACCATCCCTTCATGCCCTCCACATCTCCTTGTGTCATCCGCATACAGGTATACCTCACTTCCATTAGTTATAACTTCAGGCAAGTCGTTGATAAATATAACGAACAGCAATGGTCCCAACACAGATCCCTGTCTTCTATCCATTTCACACATTTCTCCCCTATATTATAGCTTCTAACTTTCTCTATTAACCTTTTATGTGGGACCTTATCGAAGGCCTTCATAAAATCGCAATATACCACGTCTATTACATCACCATCTTCTAGAATTTGCATCCTCATCTACCACCTTAATTAGCTGTAGTACCGTCGACCTCCCCGGCAAGAATCCGAACTGTCTCCCACTGAAAAGTTGGTTTGACTTCATATGATCCATTATTCCTTCTCTAATTACCGTTTCCATTAGTTTACACACAACACTTGTCAAACTGACTGGTCTATAATTCCCTGGGTCATTTCTCTTTCCCTTCTTAAATATAGCTGTTATGTTCGCCTCTCTCCAGTCCATCGGGATTTGTCCTGTATTAAACGATACCTCAAATAACATTTTCAATGGCTCTACTAACATCTCCCCTCCTTCCTTTATGATTCTTGGGTGTATCCCATCCGGTCCCGGTGACTTACTTCTATTCATTTTTTCTATAGCCCTTCTTATTCTAGCATGGGAAAACTCTACTAGTTCTAGTGCCGGTGCCTGTTTGATGGGAATAGTAGGCACTGCATCCTCCGACTCCACTGTTAGTACCCCCCCAAAGTATTTCCCCAGCACCTCTGCTTTCTCCTTATCAGTCTCCGCTCTACTCCCATCATTCAACCCCCACCAGCTCTGGGATCCCTACTCTTCTTGTTAATTTTTCCTGAATGTACTTCCAGAATATTTTTGGATTATCCTTCACATTTCTAGCTATCTCTCTCTCCCTCTCCTTCACCCCCCTCCTTGTTTCCCACCTTATTTTATTGTTTATTTGTCTGCGTTCCAGATCCACTTCCTTAGCCTCTATACTAGACCCCCTGTTCTTTTTTAACAATTTTAATCTTTCCCACAATCGTTTCTTTCTTCTAATCAATATCCAAAGCTTTCTTTTCATTGGCAATTCTGGGTTAGTTCTTTTCCTCAATTTTGTTTTATCCTTATATTCCCTTACTGGTACACTTTTGGATACAGCATTCTCCAGTTTGACTCTAATTTTCCTCCACATTCCTTCAGCGTCTTCACCGTTCAAATACTGGCTTTGGTCAATAAACCTTTGCTAAACTGAATTATTGTTTTCATTGAGAGTTTACCTATTTGGGTGAGGGCTGGTCCTATCCAGAGTGAGGAGGTGGGCGTCCTCTACCCCATCCTGAGCCTATTCTGCCTTTCTCTCTAAAGCCGGTATCACACAAAGAGCTTTTATAGTCAACATTCGATGATCAAAAAATTTCTGGCAACATTTCTGGAGTTGTTTATTGTTGTTGTTGTTGTTCCCCAGGCTGTCTGGCCGAACAGCCCCAAGGCCATAAACGAGCGCCCCCACAAAACATTTCTGGAGTACTTTTCCTTGGTATCGGAAACTAGACTGATGATAGATGAATTTAGGTAACCAAAATAATCTACATGTTGACCTCATAAGCTGCCAGACCAGTGTTAATTGAAAAAACGCTCGTGTGATACCGGCTTTTACTAAATCACCTTCTTTCTACAGATGCCCACATAAGTTCTGCTCCTCTCCGTGATCTTATACGGGGAAATATAATGCGCAGGATTGTGTTACGGGTGTAGTTTCTTATGCCGTGGTTAACTCGTATGGTTAGTCAACGGATGATTAACCACACTGGCAATTCATTCATGCTAGTTTTACTTTCATAGATACGATCACGACGAGGAACAGAACTTATGTGAGCAACTGTACTTTCTCTATCTCTCTCTCTCTCTCTCTCTCTCTCTCATATCTCCTTTGCTATATTCTTTTCATAATAAGGCCAGAAATTTAAACTCTAAACCTCTGTAACTCAAAATAGGGCTAGAACAAATGGGCTGTAACTTTCCATACCTATGCCCTGTCTCTGACTTCCCAAATTGTATAAATATTAGCTTCTACAATTTGGGAAGAGTCAGCCAGGGAAACAGGTGTGAAAAGTTACAGCCCATTTGCTCTAGCCCTTTTTGAAGTTACAAAGATTTAGAGCTGGCATAATTATGATATATAATGATTTGTTTACACTTTTCAGACATTGGAAGATTGTCTGCAGCATCTGATCTGCCTTGCGTGGGCCAATCGGCTTTCTGCAGACTCCCATTTTCTTATGTTCTTATGTTGTTATTAAGGGGGTAGTGTACAAGGGATCTGCCTCGTATGGACTTTTCCACCATTTACATTTCACATGTTTTTTATTAGATGAACTTTTCCACCATTGGCATTTCACATGTTTTTTATTAGATGGACTTTTCCACCATTTGCAGTTCACATGTTTTTTATTAGATGGACTTTTCCACCATTTGCATTTCACATGTTTTTTATTAGTACAGTATTTCTAGAACATTTGATTTTCCCATTATTGGTTTTAGGACATTTTCTTTTTCTTTTCCATATATTGTTTTGTATTATTACTTACTGTATTATTACTTACCTATGAGTCCAATCTATTTAATGCTTCATTCTCTATTTTTCAGAATATTAATTGGGTCTCTCTGCAAGTGAATTATTATGTTTCCTCCACCAACTGACTTTACTCCTAAACTCAATTAATGAAATCAACAAATACATGTGGCAGTCCAGGGATCGAACCTAGGATGCTCACACCGAAATTCAGTGCATTTATCCATTGCGCTACAAAGACTATTTACAGTATATAAATATATATACCTGTATATATATATATATATATATAATGTATAACAATTGTTTCTTTGGGAGCTATAGCCACCTAGATTATCCCACACACTCGTAACATAGGTTGGGTATCTAATTATATTTCGGACAGTTTGGGAGAGGTATCCTGACCAGGATTCGAACCCACTTACCCCAGGTATATTTGGGAGAGTTGGGCACCGTAACCACTCAGCCATGAGCGGATGGTCTCTCCCATAGGTTGGGTACTGTCGTCCTACGAGGCAGGGCTGCTAGGCATTGCCCAGAGAGTAGCTTTTGGTAATTATGGAGTCAAGGGTGATATTGGAGTAACTCAACCTGGGGAGCGAGATTGGCTGGCTTCCGTTGGCCTCCGAGGTTAATTAGAGGCAATCTCGGTTGCTCAGTCATATTTGCAGGCACTAGTTCAGCGATATACGCCGGGTCCCAATGGCCTCCATGGCCATGGATTTATAAGAAAGTGGAGTGTTTGTTTTTCTGTGCTTACTTGGCTAATAATTACTCGGCCTGCTTCTCATGTACCAAACGCGTGGCATACTTCAGGTCCCGTTGGCCTCCGAGGTAATTGATAGTCCTTGGGGGAGTGAAGGCAAGGCTGGCTAGCAATTGCAACTAGTACTCTCAACCAGAGCCAACTCTACCAATACTGTTAAGTGAAGTTAGGTTAGTGCTGCAAGTTGGCACAGGTTTAGGTGGCCCTGGTCGAAATGGTTGGTTAAGGAATTGTTAAGCGGGACCTTTGTGTAAATGGATGAAATAATAGATGCAGAAGAATTATATGTGAGTAAGAGGGAATGGGTATATAAAATATCAGAGTATATGAGAATTTTGGAAGAAACTTGAATGTTGAGTGGAGAGAATGTAAGTACAGTATAGTATTTTGGAAGGTGAATATTATGCTAGATAAAAACAAGTATTTGCGGGTGGATGGGACTCGTTGGCCTTGGTCGGTAACCCATCTAGGGGTGACAACCCTACACAATCCGGGTAGACAGGACTCGTCGGCCGTGGTCGGCAACCTGTCTTGGGGAGCAAACCCCACACAAACCGCCTGCTGCCTTGCAGGTTCAGGGGCAAAGGCTAGACCCACAGCCAACAACTGTGGTTAGGGGCTAGTCAGAGCAGGCACCCCACGTAAAACATGCTTCAAACTCACCTAATGGCGGCTCGCTGACACGGAGGGACCTACCTCAGGCTCAGCTCTGGCCCTCTGGGGGTGCATCCTGGCCAGGAGGACCTAGAGGGTACAGGGCATAGTGTTTCTACAGACTGGCACTTTCCGCCTAGAAGTACAAGGGCCCGAACCCAGAGGTAGCGCACCGGGAGGCTGCCCTATCACTTAGCGCATAATACCGGGCCAGCTGTAGTGCCGTGTGCGTGTAAAGTCAGTGAAAGTAGGCTAGCCTAAACAGACCTCGGATGCGGAAATACCCTGAGCCGAACAGGCCAAGTGGGATATCTCTATTGGTCTAACTGGTAAGGTGTCTGCCTCACGCCCAAGGGTCGAGAGTTCGTGCCCCCACCAGGGCATGATATTTTTGTGAGGCTATTTCCGCATTTAACGAAGTTTAGGTGTGTTGGTAAAATTGTTCCGATGGTCGAGAGTAAGATCAGAGCTCCATAAATCCTCTTTCGGGTATGGTGTAAAAACCGATCCCCACAGGACAAGGAAGGGGATAGGAGAGACCAGGGAGTGTATGTGAGACGCACTTGGGTTGGGTTGTGGAAATTGCCAGCCGCCCAAGCGAGTTGCAAACTGGGCAGTTTGTAGGTGCGTGTATGCATCGCTCAGTGAAGTTAACTCGCCATTCCCGTTCATCTCTTTGACGGACTCTCGGTCGATTCGGCTCAAGCTTGTTCCTCTCTGTTCGGAGCTTTCGCTTCCCAGAAGGTGAAGTAGTGTAAAGTCAGTGAAAGTAGGCTAGCCTAAACAGACCTCGGATGCGGAAATACCCTGAGCCGAACAGGCCAAGTGGGATATCTCTATTGGTCTAACTGGTAAGGTGTTTGCCTCACACCCAAGGGTCGAAAGTTCGTGCCCCCACCAGGGCATGATATTTTCGTGAGGCTATTTCCGCATTTAACGAAGTTTAGGTGTGTTGGTAAAATTGTTCAGATGGTTGAGAGTAAGATCGGAGCTCCATAAATCCTCTTTCGGGTATGCTGTAAAAACCGATCCCCACATACGCACATGGATTGCGTCCCTGCGGTTGGTTCTGGTGGGGTGCCCCGAGGCCCCTAGGTCCCACCCCTATCAAGATCTTGGGATAGCTTCTGGGTAACAACTGACCGGGGTTGCCTGGAACTGCTTACTCAGGGATGGTGACCTCCAACGTTGGCAAAATACCAATCATGACAAAAAATAACAATCAGAGAAAACGTAAGTCTGTTGATACAAAATCGCAAAAGGACACTACCGCAGATTCTTCCCACAAGTTTAGGATCGGAAGTGTGAATGTGGGTACTGTACTATGAAAGGAAGGACAGGTGAGATTGTGGAGATGCTAGAGAGACAATGAGTGGATGTATGTTGTGCCCAGGAAACCCGGTGGAAAGGGGGGAGCGCGAGGTGGATTACGGGTAAAAATGAACGCTTTAATTTAAATGGAAGGGAAATGAACATGGTACAGGAGGGGTGGGTTTCCTGGTGGCAGAGGGGTGGGTAGATTGTGTTATAGAAGTTAAAAGGCTTAATGAGAGACTGATTTTACTAAGAATGAAAATCGGGGCGAGAGTCATAGATGTTATATCAGCATATGCCCCCCAAGCAGGTTTGGGTAGAGATGTCAAAGAACGGTTTTGGAATTAATTACTAGAGGTGGTTGTCGGATGCAAGGAAGGTGAGGTAGTAATTGTGGGAGGAGACTTGAATGGGCACGTCGGGGCAGGTGCCGACGGATATGAGGGCGTGCACGGAGGATGGCCGAAGGAACCTGGGAGGCAAATATTTAGGAAGAGGATGAGCCATCTGATAACATATGAGTCAGGTGGCTCCAGTAGCCAGATAGACTACTTCCTTATCAGCAAATCTGACAGGAAATGGGTTAGAGACATTAAGATCATACAAGGTGAAGAATGCATCCCCCAACACAAGCTTCTAGTGTGTGACATGTGCCTAAGTAGAGTTCCTGTTAGGAAGAAAGTTGATTTGCCAAAAAGGAAAGTATGGTTGTTGGAAAAAGAGGAGTACAGAGACAGATTCCACAACGAAATGATGGAAATCGAAAGGAGAATGGGTGTTAGGCCAGATAATGTTGATAGCAAATGGAACTATAGAGCGCAGCCTCCTTGATACCACAGACAAAGTTTGTGGCAAAACAAAGGGGTCACCCAGACATAAGTTCTGGTGGTGGAACAACGATGTTGAAGCTGCAGTCGGAGAGAAGAATAGATGTTTCAAAGTATGGAAGGAAGGTGGCCGCAAGGAAGAGTACCTGTCCGCTAAATGTAATCCTAGAAGAGAGGTTTACAGGGCAAAGAAAACCATACAGGATAGTGTAATAGAACAAGTTTGCAGCATAAATAATGACAGTGGCATGACTGTTTACACAGAAAACTAAATCAGAGAGGCATGGAAGGAGCATTATGAAAGACTGTTTAATGTGGAGTTTGAATGGAACAGGGAACGGCTCAGCACTGCAGTCCCAGTACAAGGCCCTCCGCCTTTGCTAGGGTACGACGCTGTTAAAAGTGGAATTGAGAAGGTGTCTGGGCATTAGGAGTGTCAGTGAAGTGATGCGCACGAGCCAACTTGGTTGGTTTGGACATGTGGAGAGAATGGATGATCAGAACTGGGTAAAGAAATGCCGGACTGTGAACGTGGGGGGGAGCTGCACGTAGGGGTGGACCTAGAATGACGTGGGCTCGGGTACTCCGGTCCGATCTCAAAATAAAGAACTTGACAACAGAGGCAGCCCTTAACCTGACAAGCGCGAAATAGACCTAGGGGCTAGGGTAGTTATTTGTGCATTTCTAGCCTTGGATTCTGACAGAATTCGTTATATTTACAATATAGAGCATTATTTGTTTTCGGTATGCTTTTATTTTACATATATGATGTATATATGAACCTTCAAGAGTGCTAAAATAAGTGGGAAAAGCATTTGGGTGGTGAAAAACGAAGATATATTGGCCACCCGGTCATAATCTCAGGCGAGAGAGAGCCACAGGCAACCCTCCTCTCTCGCTGTCTGTGAGGTAACTGAGACGAGCAGGGCGGTGTGGGCCGGTGTCTGGGTGTTACATAACGATCTTTTCTGCAACCCACTTGTGCTACATTATCGCGGGAGAGAAAAATAACCGATAAATGATGATAATAAGAGGAAAAATAGGTGATAATTGAGGAGGGGAGGGAGGGGGGAATAAAGTGGGGAAGGAGGGGAGGGGGGTGGGTGAGATTTACATGGATGAGTACTGGAGGGGAATTATCTCACCTAGAGACAAATTCCTTTGTTTTGATAGGCCCTTTTTTTTTTTTGGAAGGTTCTTTTTATGGTCTTGCTTCCGTGAGGCCTATCGCGTTCCCTATAGGAAGCCTTCCGTGAGGCCTATCGCGCTTGCCGGGTTAACAGGGCCGCCTGGAAAGCCGCCATTGAGGACGTGAAACTGTAACCACATTTTCTGTGGACAAAACGGTCTTTAAACTTGTATGTATGTATGTATGTATAGCCAAGAAGCAAGAGAGAGTCGAGAGATGGAGGGAGTAGTTCAACAAATTGTTGAACGTAAGGAATGAAATGCCAGTAAACATAGTTGGATTGGGTATGGGAGGGAGAAGAAGAGTATGTAGTAGTGGAGGAGGAGGTTGGGATCAGGAGGTCAGAAATGTGTGAAGCCATGAAAAAAGTGAAGATAGGGAAAGCATCAGGAATAGATGGAGTGTGTGGGGAAATATATGGTGGTGAGACGGTGATCGAATGTGTATGGAACGTGTGTAAACTAACATGGGAGAAGGAAAGTGCGCTTGATGACTGGAAGACAGTCATAATAGTCCCCCTGTATAAGGGTAAAGGTATACTGAGTAGATGGCAAGTTTCTGAGCAGTGAATTAACATGTATGGGGGTGCAGAGGCATGACAGAGCGAGTTCTTTGATCTGAATGTTGGGTTAAAGCCAGGGTGTGTGATATTCCCATAGCTGTTCAATATTATATGGATGAAGTCATGAAAGAAAATTATACAAGGAAGAGCGCTGTGGATGTTGGTGTACCGCTGATAAGGGAAGTAAATGAGTGGAAGCTGCCTGTACTGCTGTTTGCTGATGATACAGTTCTGATGAGCGATAGTGAATGGGAGTTGCAGGGTATGGTAAATATGTTTGGAACAGTGTGTGAAAAACGGAATCTGAAGGTAAATGCGGGGAAGAGTAAGGTTTTGTTTTTTGAAAGGGGTGCAGCCACAGAGTGTGAGGTGAAGTTGAACAGTCAGGCTATGAAGAATGTCAGCTCATTTGGGTATTTGGGCAGTGTGCTGAGTATGGATGAAGAAGTGCGGGTGAGGGTGAAACGGGGGAAGAGGGTTGTAGGAACGCTGAAAGCAGTAACAAGAAAAAGGGTGGTCAGCATGGAAATAAAGAAGTCCTTACATGACAGTGTGGTAATCCCGACATTGACTTACGGGAGTGAAGCATGGACATTGTTGGAGACGCACACCAAGAGTGAGAGGGGTGGAAATGAGTTACTTGAGGAGTGCGTGCGGAGTTACATGGAGGGATAGACAGACAAATACGAAAGTACGAGAGCGGTGTGGTGTGGTGTTGATGTAGATGTGCTGGAAAGTGTGAAAAGGAACACCTTGAGATGGTTCGGCCATGTGGAACATATAGGAAGCATGAGAATGACTAAGAGAGTGTACGACAGTGAGGTGGAAGGACAGGGATATGTAGACCGAGAGTGAGATGGATGGATGGAGTTGAGGGGTAAATGAGAGAAAGCAGCGTTGGTTGGGAGGAGGGGCGTCGGCTGACAGGGGACAGAGGTGCTTGGGAGCAATTAATTCGTGGCCACCCCCTCGAGGATCATGGCGTCTGGCAATAGATAGATAGGTTTCTTATTAAGCGCCATTTGTCTCTAACCCTCGCTCTGAGATTCAATAGCGTTCAACTTGCTGAAATATAGTAGACAATATTATTCATATTATCACCAACCCACCAATTAACTTACAAATAAACCTAATTAATGAAATCAATGAAACTAATGGATAGGCTACATGTTACTCCAAGGATCCGAACCTAGGATATTCACAACAAAATTCCGCGCACTAGCCATTACGCTATCAAAAAAAAATCTATTACCCATTTCCTTACTCAAGGTAAATGGTACCAGCTACCAGTGTATGCGACAAACTTTGATGCCTGACCGGGTGTAGGATTGAACTTAAGTCTCCCGGGGTGGCAGACCGAACCGTTATTGCAGAATTAACCCCTTTTGTACCGGCGACGTCTTTTTCCTTTTATTCTAGCTGTATTTAGAGGATTTTGTGCTGTTTAACCCGTACATCCCCAGCGACGCGCCTGGCGCGTCGGCGATGTATGTAACGCACAGCCCCAGAGACGTGCCTGGCGCGTCACCCTAATTGCGCCGACCGTAACCTCAGGTGTAGCCACTCAAGAGGGCTCAGATTTGTATGGGAACTGTGTACGTATCCCACGCAACCGTGCCGATGGTTGAAAACTCTCAAAGTGCGTGCGCGTGAGCGTGCAATAACCTGTTTTTTTGGGGTAATTGCCTTCAATTTTTTACTCTTGTAAAATACGTTTTCGGGGGCTCTGTAGGACCATTCTTTAAGCTTTTTGATCGGTTTTTCGTGGTTTTTCCTTCATTCCTAACCCATTCGCTATTGTTTCTGGAATAAAAATTTTTTTTGAAAACCGGCCGGGTTCTGGTGAACAAACATTACAAAACTAGCCGGGGCTGGACGGGTTAAGAAGGATCTGTGGTAGTAAAGAGGGTTAAGCGAGATAGTTCTAAGCCTGTTAATGCCTTACGAGCGGGCCCGTCAGTAACTTCTACTACCCGCCAAGCGGGTGGTTTTACCCTAAACGACCTTGTTTCCGTGCTCTTTTTCATGCATAAACAAGAGCCAGAGCGTAATACAATTGTGTATCCCTAAAAGGGCGTTAATTGAGCTTTCGAATGACACCAGAACCATCCTTCTACGACCACGCGTTCTCTTGCAACGATCGTGCAAGACGAAGGGAAAATCCCTAAAATCAGTAATTTTCTTACATAATTCCCTGTGTAGCGAGGTAGTAAGTGTGGGTGTGTGTGGAGTAGATGTCAGTAGTTGCGCGGGACTCGTGCCGAGCGGTCATGAGCCGACCTACGCTCCTCCCATCGCCCGTTTCTCTCTCGGAGCCATTATTGCTAAAAAATTACACACAGACTTAAGTCGGGCCCCGCCACATAGTCCTTGGTTCTCTAGCCCGACTTAAGTCCACCCCCGCTAGACAAGGGTTAATTGCTGGAGGCCCTTTTTAAATGGAATAAAATTGTCTAATAGTAGCCAGCATAAAGTTAAAAAGACGCCGGTACTGAACGGGTTAAGGGGAGATGTTAACTTAAGGGATTTTTTTTATCGAACCTCCTTCTCCCTCATGCTTAGCCCCATTAGTTTCGATATTTTAAGACATTCGCTCCGTTAGTTTGGCGATTTTTAGACATTTCGCCCAATTTCTGTCAATTTTAAAACCTTTCGTGCTATTAAGGTGTCGATTTTTTCCTTGGGGCTGCTCGGCCAGACAGTCTGGGGAACAACAACAACAACAACAACTAGACTGATGGTAGATGAATAATGGCACACAAGATACTTTAAATGTTGACCTCATAAGCTGCCAGACCAGTGTTGAGGGAAAAAGCGCTCGTGTGATACCGGCTTAAAATACGGTTGTAGTACAGTACATTTATAAACACATGAAACCAAATTTCGAGGGTGGCCTTTTTGGACCTTCCCTGTTTCGTTCCATTAGTTTCGAGACATTAAGATGTTTTACCTCATTACTTTTTCGATAAAAGTACGCTTCACCCCATTCTGCTGTCAATTTTTTTCTTCTGGGCGAGCGATTATAGGTTTGAGCCCAGGAGGGATGAATGAAAACCTAATATTTAGTAGTGACCCCGAAATCATTGACGATATGCCTATTAGTATAATAGTCCCTTTTCAAGCGCCCGCAGTGCGCATGCTTGAAACACCCGCCGCGGGGAGAGAGAGTCCTACATCATAAGTGCAACGCTAATTCTCTTATGGAATCGTCTTATGATTGGGTACTCACTACGAAAAGACTTCGTAAAATATATAAAAGAAAAATTAACTTAAAATTTGTTATATTAAGGCTTTCCAGCACGTGGATGTCTTATGTGGATGTGCACCAAACGACACCATACTTCCTTCAATGACATATCAAGACTAAACTTAAGACATCAAACGAATGGGAAGGGGATGAAAGGGAGGGCCCTACATCGTCAATGATTTCGGGGCCACTATTAAATATTAGGTTTTCATTCTTCCCTCCGGGACTCAAACCTACAATTTATTAGTGGCCCCTCCATCATTGACGATATGCCTGATATCTCAAGTCTGGAGGGGGACATTCGTGACAATATCAAAACCACTAACTAATACCATAGGTAGAGAAAAGAACCATATAACAAATATAAGTCTTTATTGCTTACATACAATAAAATGAAAAATGGAAAGAAAGCAGTGCGTTACTTCGAAGAATATCTGCTTATACATGACCGGTTAGGTACATTTGATAGAATATCACATTGAGATTCATAACATTGTTTTCCAGGAACATTCTTTTGTTCCTGTCCAACCAAGTAAAGGCACAAATAAATCATTTGATTATATCTTATGTCCTTAAAAAATAATTTGTACACTTTATACTTAATACCTTATAGTTGTAAGTTAACTATGATAGATATTTTATAAAAATAAAAATATATTTTGAGCTGTATAACCAGCTCGACTTATTAAGTATCACAGCTCGTGATCTTATCACATGGTCCGGCGGAGAGGCTCTAGGGGTCTTTGGGCTTACCAGCCCCCCCCCACCCCCCCTTCCTTTTCTACCCTTAAGATTAAACTTAAGATTAGTAGCACATAGACTAACTAGACCCGCTGACGAAGTGCCACACAGGCAAGTTTTGGCTTATCTAGAGCCACAGACAGGTACCGCATCAGGAAAGCATGATTGGAGGCCCACAATTTAGTGTTGGCTATGTCATCAATTGAATAATTTTGTAAAAATCTGATGTCATGGGCTCTGCCCACTACACCAGGATTACTTTCACGAATTACATCTACGAGTAAGGAAGCTAATTTTCTTCTCGTGACTCGAGTACCTGTGCTAGTGACCCATAAGGCTCCTTGTTGTTGGGGCTGTGACACCCTCATAAATTTGATTAAGGCCTGCACCGGGCACAAAATGTGATGCGTGTGCCCGCGTTTAAGTGCCGGGATTGTAAATTAAGAAAAAACATGATCACAATGTTCGTTCTTTGCTACGAACGTGGGAGAAGGAGCGATTTGTATATGTTCATTTAGTCTCCCAAACCTGAGGCAATTAGGTTCGTTGCTCATCGCCGCCAGCTCAGATACTCTGTTTCCTGTAGCCAAAGCCATAAGGAAGACAGCCTTCTTTAATAATGAGTCAAAATCTGGCGCATGGTTATACTTGCGCGAATGAAGTAAAGATAAAGCTTTGTCCAGAGACCAGGTAGGCATGAGCTGACGTGGTGGTGGGCGAAGTTTGAAACATGCCCTCATGAACCCTTTCTCCTCCGCCTGCGGTATGGATAGACCTGTAAAGTCGTAAAGGGAGTTCTAATGGCAGATAAGTGATTCTTCAGCATAACTACAGAAAGGCGTTTGTGTTCAAACAAATAGTCTAAGTACTTAACCCGGGAGCTGCGGGGAGACTCTTAAGAGTTCCCCCGGCGCACTGCGGGGAGACTCTTAAGAGTCAGAGAAAACAAAAATCAACTTTTGACATCGAAAAAAAAAAAAATTTATATTTTTTTTTTTTTTTTTTTTTTTTTTTTTGGCCCCTGGGCCATGCAAAATCTCAGTCCTCTACCTCCCCTCCTTCCCCACTTTCCTCCTCTCCTTCAGTTATCACCTATTTTCCCTGTTATTCCCTTATTCTGAGGTATATTTTCGTGCTAACATTAGAAATCCGATTGGAGGGTGTGGTCATCACTGATAGCAAGCGAGTGCAAGAGAGAGAGAGAGAGTATCGATCGACTGTGTCTCAGTGGCCTTGGGGGAAATTGGCGGGAAAGCAGATTGCCTCACCCATACATTATACAACTCGCGGGCTATATCTCCGATTTTGACCATCCAAACGCTGTTTTCACTCGTTTTATTGTTGTTTCAGGTTAATACCTTTATAATCAACCCATAATAGGTGCATATGGATAAGTATTAATGCTATTAATGGCACAATGAATATTTTAGTGACGGAAACACCTCAAATACGTCCGCACAGGGGGACGTTTCCAATTACCCCCATGCGCACTTCAGAGGTTAAGAACCAAAGCTACTGATGCATCTGTTTGCGCCGTTTCTACTATCCAGGTTGTGAAAGTTTTCCAATGAGATTGATATTGTCTCCTGGTAGACATAGTATACTGATTAAGAAATTTATTAGTAACACTCTCTCCATACGGAGTTAACCATTTGGCATTTTGAATGTCCAGAAGGAAAAAGTCAGCGAGGTCTTTAGGTTGCCAATTGTCTCCAAGTGGAAGTCTGAGACCGGGAGCGACACCGGGTTCTCGCACCACATTTTCAATTGGTGGTACCACACCTGAGCCGGCCAAAGAGGCGCGATCATCGAGACTAAGCCCCGGTAACCCCGTAGTTTGTGAACTACTTGACACATGAGAGAAGTGTCTGGAGGCGGAAAAAGATAGATGGAATTCCACTTGTTCCAGTCCTCTGACAGAGCGTCTGGACCCCCCGCCGAAGTCACTTCCCGGCGGGTTAGGTAGAGAGGGAGTCTGTGGTTCCCCTCGGACGCGAATATATCCACTTGTGGATGGTATGGCTCTGCAATCATCGTGTTGAAGATGTTTTGCTTGAGTGCCCATTCTACTGTGGTGCTCTGTCGCCGGGACAGAGTGTCTGCCCAGACGTTCGCAACGCCTGGGAGGTATGATTCATGAAGATGAATGATCAGCTGTTCGGCTAGAGCAAAAATCTTTTCTGACAATTCTAGCAACTTCCGAGACCTTGTTGACCCTTGCTTTTGAATACAGTGTACCGCATTCAAATTGTCCATTCGAAAGGCTACTGATTTCCCCCGTAAAGAAGAGCCGTGAGTTTGAAGGAAAAACAAAGGGACTAAAAGCTCTTGTTGGTTGATATGAAAATTCTCGGTTTGGGACCAAAGACCTTGACCTTGGTGGCCTAGGCTCGACTGATATCCCCAGCCGATTGTCCCTGAAGCATCTGTGTCTACCCATACCGTAGGTGGGGGAGAAACCCACGTCATTATTGAGTGCAATGTTTTCCTCCTCACCCAGACCGATAGTAAGTTGTGAATTAATGGAGGAATGTTCCACAGTTTTCCCGCCGGCAATAGTGGGAAAAATGTGTTTCCTTCCAAGATTAACCTCTTTACTTTCAACCAGCCCAACTTCACAGTTAGTTGAATCCAGTTGAGAGAACCGACCAGAGACTCCCAAGTCCTTCTCGTCGTGTTCAGACTGTGGAGAAACATAAACAATTTCTTGCGAAATCTGTTGCGGTTGTCCACACTCTGACTGAGAGTAAGGTTGGCTGTGTCCCAGACCAGCCGTATCCACTGAATCACCCATGTGGGAACAAGATGTGACTTTGCCAAGTTGAACTTGAACCCTAGGGATTGTACATGATTTATAATGTGATTGACATGGATATTGCATAAACTCTCTGACTCCGCCACTACTAGCCAGTCATCTAGGTACCACAACACCTTGATCCCCTGATATAACATTGGCATGAGGGCCTGCCGGAATAATTTTGTGAATATTCTCGGTGCCAGGTTCAACCCAAATGGCATTCTTTGAAAGACATAAGCCTCTTGCCTGATCCTCAAGGTGAGGAATTTTTGGAACCTTTTGTTGATAGGGACATGCCAATAGGCGTCTGTCAGGTCTAGCGAGCACATCCAACCTTGCGCCGGAAGAGTTTGCCTGATTTGATTCACTGTGAGCATCCTGAAGGGTGAATTTTGAATGTAAGTGTTCAGACACGAGAGATCTACTACTGGTCGCATCTGCACACTGTCCCTCTTTGGCACTAGAAAAAGTTTGGACATGAAAACATGGCAAGTTGGATTGACCGGGACAATGACATGCTTGGTGATAATCTCCTGGACTAGTGACTCCACCTCTAAAGAAACATGATTTAATTCTCGAGTCTGACGTAAACGAGGTCGCCGGAGCCACTGCCAGGTGTTGCCCTTGCGTACCACTGTCCTTGCCCAAGTCCGCCGAGGCCAGGCCCAGTGACACGCCCGAAATGACCCAGTTATTTGACTGGGCCTGTCCGGCAGAACTACCCTCGGATCCAACTCGCCTTCGATAGGCCCCGGGAGAGAGAGAGTTTGAATGACTAGTTTTTTGCTGGTGGTGGGGTAGAGGTAGACGGCTGACTAGTTTTGGCAGATGTCGTTCCCTGACCTGGCTTGTGGTGTGACTTATTCTTATGATGCCACTTGCCTGATGGTTTTCGCTGTTTTCGTTTGTGCTGAGTACCTCCCTGCGATGGGGGAGACATGGGGCCTTGAAAGGACTGCTTAGCACCGGTAGATTGAGACTTACTTCCACCTTTAGGTTTGGAGTATGGTTTCTTGAATTGCTCCTTCCTCGGCTGGGAGGTACTCGGCTTCAAGCTATCTACCATATTATAGACTGCCCTCCAGGTCTCTAAGCTTAGTAAGGAGGCAGTTAAACAGGTGAAAGGGTTACCCGGCGACCAATGTCGTCCGGTAACTTCTTAACCATATATACCCTTAAGTCCTGACGTGCACGAACAGCCTCCATCAAGGCTATTCGGATGTCACCCAGAGACTGTATAGAATTTTGTAATAGAAGCCTCCGTGATAGTTCCGTGACCTTCCTTACATTCTGATCTGAAATAGCTGTTATAGTCCTCGTGAGCGACTGGGCTATCTGGTGACTTAAAATGAATTGTGAAAATAGTCTAAAGGCTTTGTTTCGCAATTTAAAGTCTCTGTCCAAGTGAGCTGGAGGGGGGTAGAGAAGCGTTCCTGCAAGTCATAAAGGGACCGTTTGGGAGCCGACAGGAATTCAAACAGAGCAGGAGACACCCTCCGGCCTTATTGGTAGGTAATGAGAACCAAGAGTGGGTGTCCTGAGGAATTTGGTGGGAGGATTTTGATGTAATGGTAGCTCCAAACTGTTGCGCCTCAGCCTCCCAGTCCATGCACGGGCCCACACCTATATGCCCCACCTGCAGGACCAGATTGTGAGCCTGATCTAGCACCGGGATTGTATCCAATTCCGGCATTAGCGAATTGAGTGATTTTATATCATTCACGCCGTCAGAATTTGTCCAATCCTTAAATAGTCGTGCAGATGAGGCAGGAGGTAACGCCGGAGTAGCAGAATACACACAAAATTCAAGAGAATAGACATTAGGGATGGCCTTAATAGTTACATCCAATAATTGCCCTTGTGCATCTTTGGCCCTTAGTTTCTTACTCTTACTAACCTCTATGATCCACTCACTAGGAACTGGGATCTCCCCCGATACCATTGTCTGTGCAATGCTCGGGTTCTTTGCAATGGATTGGATCCACGAGCAGTCGGGACCCGTACAAGAGAGGCATAGGGCCTCTCCTATGGTGAAGTTTATCAAGAGGTGGGGGAGTAATGTCCATGATAAAACGCACATTGGTAGTTGTCAAGGAGGCGGGCACTGTCGTGCAACTCGCCGTGGTGTTCGCCGGAGCGACGTTAAGAGGGGGAAGTGAATTATTAGGTGGCATAACTCTGGTTGGTTCCAGAGGCCGCACATTTGACCCTATCGGGGGAGCTCCCGGCGTAGTTGTGGGAGGAACCTGAGATGTGGGAATATGGTATTGGCGCATAACCTTGTGTAGAATATAATCAAGGCCATCCGTCATAACGCATTTACTATGAGATCCCTTAGAAGATTCTGAACCCAATTTGGAATCTTTTTCAGTAAGCTTAGGTTGTGCTGAGGACAGTTCAACGTCCTCTGGTTCATCCGGCACTTCTACAATCTCCGGCATTTGTTGCCGTGGTTCTGAACTTAGATCATTCAACGGCCATACTAAGTCAGGGACCGAAGAAGGAATTGGCTCTAAAATATCACTTACCCTAGTATCATCCTGAAAACGAACCATGGGTTCCACATGTGAAGGTACAGACTGTCTCCATACACTCCTACCCTGATCACAAGGTGGTTGAGAATCTGGTATCACTTAACTCACCTGAGAACTGTCATAGTTTTGATGTCTGCAGGTCGTGTAGCCACGGTACTGATCTGCCAGCACTCTTTGTGACACTATTGGGGGCCTACTCACTGGCAAGTTAAAGTTTAATTTAGGTATAGCAAAATTAACTTCTTGTGGTTCACCTAAAGACTCCCTAGATTCTTCCCTGGGAGTCGACTCAGTCCCCTCCGTCCCTACCTCCGAGCTGCCTGATTTGGACGTTAGACAATGTCGAGGCAGAGACGGAGGGAAGTGGCCGTGACTCCGGCGGAGGCCGGTGCCGCGGCTGCGTTTCTTCCGTGCGGGAATTTTTATGTCCTTACACTGATATGTGGCTAGATGCCGCCGCGTCCTCCTTACGTCTCTTCTGGGACCGAGATGTCTCTACTGAAGACTGGCGGGACTGTTTGCGGGGGGACCTTGACCTGGACCTAGAGTGGGTCCTCGGAGAAGGTGAGCGTCCCCGCTTTTGGCGGCCGGGGGGGGGGGGGGGGTTGCCTGACTTGTGTCGCTACTCTCACTACTACTCACTAATTCTTTAGATAAAACTTTAGATTTAGTTTTTGGATTGGGAGTTGACTTAGCCGGCGTTAATTTTAAAACAGGACATTTAATAACAAGGTGATCCCATAGGGCTTTCGTCATCGCAGTGCAAGGCCTTATGGGCAACGTCTTTAGAGTAGACATTGAAGACGTTCTTAATTTCCTTAAGTGCCACAAGGCATGAGTGGTCTCTTTTACCAAACAAAGCAGCACGGAGTTCCGAACAAATGGCACACTTTTTTGACACCCAAAGGCCCCGTGATCTATCGAGGCACTTTACACACTTGACACAGAGTTTATGTGCTAAAACTGTGATAAGAGAGCAGGTAGGAGTAGCGTAAAGATTAATGAGAGGCATGATGGAGCTAAACCCCACCACCGGGATCGGCTCCTTACCCTGCTGCCTGTGCGGCTACCGATGTGCTGTGATCTGGAAATAAATAATTCCAGGAATCAATGCTCATAAGGCTAACCCGAGAGGTTTACACATCTTAATACCTCAAATATGCCGGAAAATTAGCTATAGCCCACTGCTACTCTAACCTTCCGCTGTACTTGTATGTGAAAAAACTCTTGTTTTTTTTCGATCATTGAACGGCTTACCTGTGACAAAGTGTCACTGGCCCAAAATAACCTTGTCAATTCACTATCATATTGTCTATTTGGACTAGCGAGATAGTTAATTTTCACACTGGACTGTTTCGCCGGGCATTAGAAGTCATGCCGCGTGAGGCTATCGGTCTGGGCGAGTTCACTCGGCTGGGCCGAGATACTTCCCTTAGGAATTAGCATTTCCGCCGGGAGTCTAGTGGTACAGCACACCACGCCGGGCGGTTTGGCAAATTCCTTTCTCGCCTGCGAGGCGAGTATCCGGCATCGATACACAGAATGATCGCCGGGAGGAAAAAACCAAACTTTTCAGAGGTCCTGACTTATATAGGAAAGTCAGACACCCCCAAAAAACCCACAACATCAGTCAGAACGTCTCCTGACACCCTGTTAACATGTATAATATCACCACATGAAAATGAGAGACACATCTTAGAGCTAAGCATAGTATAATTTAACATTAAAATAATATCCCTAGCCTTCTAAGAATACCCCTACTGAGGCTGGCCATGAGGCTCTCAGTAATCATACTCTTGGATCTGTTACTCTTACCTCCTGAAGACACAGCTGCAGCACACGGAGAAGGCCCCACGATAGAGGGGAAGCGCAGACACGGACCCCGGAAAGCTCCACACCACGTGTGACAACTCTTGGACCAGAGCGTCTGCTATAATAACAATAATGCAACTGCCTCATAGAGACGGCCTGATGCATAGTCCTGTGGATATAGTAGCATCCTAACTAATTAGGTAATAGCAAAAACTAAGGCTCGGACAAACAAAAACAAAACACACGAGGCGCGTGCCTTGGGGCCGACATGGCGCCTCTACAATAATACCCTAATTTAACACTCCCTGTGGGCATACCAATGGGGCAGCCTATTCTAGCTAATCTAAACCTGTTCTATTACAACTCCGATATAGACAAATGAGCAAGGACTCACTAGAGTTGAGCGAACGAAGAATTAAGCGGAGCACAGGCTGCGCACCTCTATCCGGTATGCGCGCGGGGAGAGGAAGGAAGTATGGCGTCGCTTGGTGCAGCGTCTGGGATAGAATCCACATAAGACATCCACGTGCTGGAAAGCCTTAATATAACAAATTTTAAGTTAATTTTTCTTTTTTCTTTTTTACAAAGTTTTTTCGTAGTGAGTACCCAATCATAAGACGATTCCAAAAGAGAATTAGCGTTCCACTTATGATGTAGGACTCTTTCTCCCCGCGGCGGGTGTTTCAAATATGCACATCGCGGGCGCTTGAAAGGGGACTATTATACTAATAGGCATATCGTCAATGATGGAGGGGCCACTAATAAATAACGAGCCTGTAGCTAAGAAGAAATCGGCAAAATGTACAAATTTAGCTTGAAGGGGGTCTGGGTGGGCATGTTTTAGTTTGAAGGAAGTCTGGGAAGGCGTTTTTGTTAGTCTAATGACAGGCTAAAATACATGACTCGAAAATGGCAAAATCAAGCAAAATCCTTAATAATAATTATCAAACCAAATATCATAATAACCACAAAACGTAGGCCCAGATAGTGTTTACTGAACATTGTGAAGGGAGGTTGGGAACTCTGAAGTCAGATCAGGTGAAGGTCTTGAGGGATAAGCCTTTACAACGGCACCTCGTAGCTATTTTCTTACTTTTCCTATTTTCCGTAGAGTGTAGAGAGGGAAGGAGGGGTGTTGGAGAGAGAGGAAGCTGTTGGAGTGGCTTTGTTATGTGTGTTATGGTTAGGTGAAGGTATTGAGGGATAAGCCTTTACAACGGCACCTCGTAGCTATTTTCTTACTTTTCCTATTTTCTGAAGAGTGTAGAGAGGGGAGAAGGGGTGTTGGAGAGAGGAAGCTGTTGGAGTGGCTTTGTTATGCGTGTTATTAGTCTGTATAAGGGGTGTTGAAGAGAGAGGAAGCTGTTGAAGTGGCTTTGTTATGTGTGTTATTAGTCTGTATAAGGGGTGTTGAAGAGAGAGGAAGCTGTTGGAGTGGCTTTGTTATGTGTGTAGTAACTTAAACGGATATAAATTCTGTAGAATTTGTTGCAATTTCAGTTTTTTTCTTCTCTCTCTCTATCCATCTATCTATCTGTATCTATCTCAATGTATCTATTTATATATATCTCTCTCTCTCTCTCTCTCTCTCTCTCTCTCTCTCTCTCTCTATATATATATATATATATATATATATATATATATATATATATATATAATTATATATACAGTATATATTTTATTTTTTATTTTTAGTGTAGTTCATTCTATATTAGTAGGCCTTAACTCGTGGCTCCTAACTCCTGTAACTCAAACAAGGGCTAGAGCAAATGCGCTGTACATTTCCACTCCTATTCCCTGGCTAACTCCTCCCAAATGGTGGTAGATATATTAGCTTGATTACTCTAGTCATTTTTGAGTTAGGGAGGTTAGTGGTGAAGATATTATATACACTTGGTCATATTATGTACACTTGGTCATGTTATGTACACTTGGTCATGTTATGTACACTTGGTCATATTATGTACACTTGGTCATATTATATACACTTGGTCATATCATATTTTTTTTTTTTTTTTTTTTTTTTTTTTTTTTCTATATTCCAACTACTCCCTCTCGGGCATAGGCTGAGAGCCTGTACATTCCACCGCTCAACACGGTGAAGCCCGTGAGGTCTTGTTCCAGCCTGGGGAGTGAGACATGTGAAGCATCCATCATGGCTCAAAGCAGCTCCATCTCTGAAGCGGCCGGTTGCTTCGCTCAAGTGCTTCACCGTCTCACCCTCCAGACTCAGACCCTCACTCTCAGAATGTACACTTGGTCATATTATATACACTTGGTCATATCATATACACTTGGTCATATCATATACACTTGGTCATATTATATACACTTGGTCATATCATATACACTTGGTCATATTATATACACTTGGTCATATCATATACACTTGGTCATATCATATACACTTGGTCATATTATATACACTTGGTCATATCATATACACTTGGTCATATCATATACACTTGGTCATATGTTATCCATTAAGGGAGCCCACCTCGCTTTTTTTCCCTTTCTCTCCCTCTCTCTTTGGCTTGTATCAATTCGGCCCACTGTTTTAAGACGTTTACCCCCATTCCAGGTGTCAATATTTTCCGCGAGCCAGCATATATATATTTTTGTTTTAACAGCAAGCTAAATTTGTACATTTTTCGATAGAAAAATTTCACCGGCGAAGCCGGATTTCTCCATACAATGCTGGCTCGCTATCGCTCGCCAGAAAGAAATCGACACCTGGATGGGGATAAACGTCTTAAAACAGTTGGCTGAATGGGGCCGAATGGATACAAGCCAGGGAAAGAGAGAAAAGGAGAGAAAGATACACAAAGCCGGTGACCCCCCTTAACCCTCGTCTAGCGTTTTTTTGGGGGGGATATTTTGGGCATATTCAGGCCCTCCTGAATGATCAATCAAGTATCTGCATGAAAAGAAATGTATTCAGCAAAAAACTAGGCGCTACAAGCTTCAAAATGAGACCAGAACGAGCTACGTAGCACATGGGAGTTTAGGGCGGGTGCCCGACCCCGAAAGGGGTTGAAATAGGGGAGCTATCCCCCCGCCAAAGGCGGCTTTCTAGGGCCTTTCCTAGCTAATGCTGAGAGGATTGGGTTCTAGTCATGTGGTGATGGGCTGGTCTATCAGAGTGAGAACTGAGCGATCTCTGCCATACCCATAGCTTACTCTGACTGTTCCTTTAATTTATATATTTTCTAGATCTCAAGTGACAGCGTCTTTTCCGTGGATTGACCTCCCAATCTACCAAGATTGGAAGCCAAAGCGTCACATTTTTCCCTTGCCCCTCAACTTTCTCTTCATAATTGCTGAGGGGCACAGGGCCCTGGGTGGGGCTTTGGTTTCCCGGGCGTTTCCGCACCCTCCTCAGCTCCCCGCCATGGAGTGGCTTCGGTCACCCAGGCTTTATTGTGGTCGGCAGGGAGGGTTCTGTGGGGGCGCTCGGTTATGGCCTTGGAATTGCTCGGGGCCTTGGGGCTGTTCGGCCAGGCAGCTTGGGAAACAACAACAACAACAACAACAACATGGGAGTTTAGCATATAGCGGCATATTTTTTCCAGCTACGCTCACTACTGGCTACACTGCCGGCCTCTCGAGAACAGAGGGAGCGTGAGTCAGTGGGCGGCGGTAAGCCCTGGGTATCGGACGTGTGGCCTGCTGCGCTCCCGGCCATTTGCACTCGATTTTAACCCTTTAAAAGCCTTAATAATGCTCCTAACTTGCTGCTTTTTAGATACGGACTTAAGTCGGGCCCTGCTCGTTAAGTGTTAAGTATCAAGACATTAGCTGCTAAGGGATTCAATTTACCGTCAGTTTAAATATAATCAAGTACAGTGTTGCCAATTTAGCTACTTCTCGCTAGATCTAGAGGTATTTTACTTCGATCTAGAGGCAAATATTTACATCCAGAGACATGAATTCTAGCGATACTCTGCAGATTTGAGCCATTTTAGATAAATATTATCGAGATTGTGCCATTATGCTATCTAATTTCGGTATTTATTTACTATCTGACTTTGCAATCTCTCTCTTCGCCGCAATGTTGCATTTTTCTCGCTATTCTAACGCTACTACAATAATCAATGTTCCTCAGAGATCTCTCAGTGTATACCACCTCCTCTACGTAGAGTACGTAGTACCCGTCTTGCGACACAATCCCATCCCTACTCGTGCAACTCTCCAATCCAAGAGTGAAACGATATTCTCAACCCTTCTTCTATTCAACAGCTGAGCTCTGGAACTCTCTCCCTGAATCCATCTTCCCCTCATCCTATGACTTAAATTGCTTCAAACTCCGTGTGTCCAGGCATTTTGGCTCGAACATTCCTTGATTTTGGCCCTGTCACTCTTTCAACTCTAGGGGAGGCACTCATCACAGGGAGTTCTGCGTTTTGTCTCCTTCATCCACATAGAAAAAATAAAAATCTAGCGGCCTTGATTTGGTAACCCTGGCACATATCACCGTTGTAAATAGTGGGGAAGAAAATTGGTTAGTGTTTAGTTATTCCACAATCAAGATTTTAGGAATATATCTATCTATATACTCAGGCATAATCCCCACTTTTCCCATGTTTCTTCTGTTTCTTCTTCCCTTTTTTTTTTGTTTTTTTTTCCTTTTTTGGGGGGGTGGCCGACTCGAGACAGAGCCAGAATAGAGGCAAGACAAAACACAACATAAAACAATGAACACACAAAACACAATACAAATTCACATACATCTAGGTCATAAAAGACTAAATATAACTTTCTATAACATTTATTTTTGTCCAATTTTTGACGCTTCTTGTATCATGTCCTGTTCTTCAGACAATTTGCTATGGAATTTATAGTAAATTTTTTACATGTTATTGAAGTGGTAAGTATAAAGGTAACCACTTTTATCAATATTAGCACTGTCTGTGTCAAAATATCCCAATGTCAACTTAAAACATAGTATAAGATATGTTATATAATTGGTCTCGAGTAAAATAATACAAAAAAATGTGGTGGCTGTTTTGGAATCAGTGCTGATAGTCGAAGCTTTGTACTGTTGTGTTGACCACGGACCGGTACCCCTAACTATAACGTCTTGGTTGGTTATTTATGCGCGACCTTCAGCTTCTTCCAGTTCCTGTTGGGCCTTGCGGAACTTGGCCAGGTTAAGAGCGGCGATCTCCTCAGCCTCCTCGATCTGCCTCTTGTAGGTCTTGACCTTCTGTTGCAGGGCATCGACAAGGTCCTGCATCCTCTCATGGTTCTTCTTGTCCTCGTCGGACTGGAAGGTGAGCTCCTTGATGCGCCTCTCGCACTTCCTCAGGTTCTTCTGGGCGTCGGAGTGGCGGCGGGACTCATCATCAAGAGTGCTCTCCAGCTCCCTGACACGGCCTTCCAGCTTGGCAACAGCCTTCTTGGTGTTCTTCAGGGCGTTGGATTCAACCTCCTCCAGGCGGATCTGGAGTTCCTTCAGAGAGGCTTCCAGGTTCTTGCGCATCTTCTCCTGGGTCTGGGCGTGTTCCTGCTCAGCGCGGAGTTCGTCAGCCAGGCGGGCAGCGTCCACCATGGCCTTCTTGGCCTTCTCCTCGGAGTTCTTGGCTTCGTTCAGCATCTCGTCCAAGTCGGCCTGTTATGGTAAGTAAAATATGAATTTAATACACCACCATAAATTGCAATGATAATAACAGCTATAGTTAAAAATATACTGTATATACACAAATAATATACTGTATATACACAAATAATATACTGTATATACACAAATAATTGTCTTTATATACAGTACAAGTTTATACATCATATGTATTTTATAGTAGATAAATTATGAAAACTTACATGGAGGGTCTGCATCTCGCCTTCCAGCTTCCTCTTGGCGTGGCCCAAGGAGGTGGTCTGGGCATTGAGGTCAGCGATGGTCTCACCAGCCTCACCCAGCTCAGCCTCTGCCTGGCGACGGCCGCGGTCGGACTGTTCCAGAAGAGTGCGGGATTCTTCCAGTTCTCCCTGGAGGGCGTTGGCACGGCGCTCAGCAATACCAAACTGATCACGGTACTCGGAAGCGATGCGCTGTTCCTCTTCCACTCGGATCTGGAGATCCTTAAGGTCATTGAGCTGCTTCTTGATCTGCTTCTGCAGGTCAGCATTGGCCTTGTTGCTGTGGTCCAGAGCGATCTCGAGCTCGTTGATGTCAGATTCGAGTTTCTTCTTCAGACGCAGAGCCTCAGCCTTGGCCTTAGCCTCAGCCTCCAGGGAGGCCTGCATGGAGTCAATGGCGCGCTGGTGGCACTTGCTGAAAATAACAAAGAGAATATTGTATAAAGATACAAATATATATCATATAAAAGCAACTTTAGGTAGGTTTTATGGGACCAGTATCAGCTAGTTGAATGCTATTATTAACCTAATGTTCTAAGTAAAATTATAATCCAACTACTGCCTCAATAATAGCATGCCGACATATATTCTTACCGAGTGTTTTCGAACTCCTCTTCCTTCTCCTGGATGCGCCTGTCAATCTCCTGCCTGACCTGGCTAAGTTCAAGCTGGGCACGGAGCACCTTGTTCTCCTCCTGTTCCAGGGCAGCCTCGGCTTCCTCCAGAGCAGCCTGTAGCTCTTCCTTCTCGATCTCAAGGCGCTTGGAAGTCTTCTGCAGCTCGTGGAGTGTGCGACCACCCTCACCGATCTGGTCCATGAGGTCCTTGATCTCATCGGAGAGGTTCTTGTTTTCACGTCGGACGGCGTCGAGCTGCTCGAGGTTCTCCTCGTAGGCAGCCTTAATACGGAAGTGCTCGCTGGAGTAGTTGCGGCATTCCTTCTGGGAGGCATCAAGTTCAGCAGACAAATCATCGACCTTCATCTTCCATTCAGAGATAATCCTGTCGAAGTTCTTCTGCTTCTTCTCAGCAGCGTTGGCAAGACCCTGAGCACGTTCAACCTCAATCTGCATGTCCTCCAGTTCAGTGGCAATGCGCTGCTTGGTCTTCTCGAGGTTCATGTTCTTGATGTTGAGCTGTTCGATCTGGTCTTCGGCTTCCTCCAGGCGGGCAGCAAGCTTAAGGCGGGAAGCCTCCAGCTCCTCAACACGAGCGATACCCTCAGACTCGTACTTGGCACGCCACAGCTGGGCCTCAGCGCTAGACTTGGAGAGTTGGCGCTGAACGTCGGCCTTGCCTTCGCTCTCTTCCTCCAGCTGCTCCCTCAGGCCATCAATGTCGTGTTCCAAGTTGCGGTACTTGCCCAGAAGAGTTGCACGCTCCTAGAAAAATTATTAGGTTCATGTTAATATATGTGGCAATGGAAATACACCGAGACAGTAATTATTAATTCATTAATGATATTTTAGCATGAAATGTTCATGAAATAATATGTAGTTAACCCACACTCCTTTCTCTTTCGCTAGACACGTACCCTGCTCTCGTCATCGGCAAGTTTCCTCTGGTCCTCGAGCTGGTTGGTAAGGGACAGCTTGATCTTGGAAAGCTGACCAATCTGGCTCTCGGTTTCCTCGACCTGGCGCAGCATGTCGGTGTTCTCGGCGGCCAGCTTCTTCTTGGAGGCGTCAAAGTCGTTGAGGGTCCTGTTGGCCTCATCCAGCTTGTTGTGAACCTCGTTGATCGCGTGCTGCAGCTGCTTCGTCATCTTTTCAGCGGAGGCCTAAGCAAGAAAAAAAAGGATAATGAATAACTTGTAGATAGGCCTATATTCAGTGTGGTATGATGCTATTTTAATGCTTGTTTTGTGTGTTATAATCCTATCTGAATCCTGGTTGCATAGGCTATATCTTATCCTAATCCTTGTTGTATAAGCAATGATCTTATCTTAATATTGGTTATGTAGGATATGATCCTATTCTAATCCTTTCTCCACAAATCTGCGAAAGCTTTAGAAAAAGGTAGGTAAAATGTGTAGCTGGTAAGAAGTTGTAAACATGTGTGTTATGTTTCTATCCCAGAAAATAGCCCTCTGCAGTTTTGTCCCCAATTATCTTGACCCAAACTCATGTTTTCTCAAGGATATGAATGCTTACTTCTGTAAAGTTAAAAGAATTTTAATAACCCACCCAGTAACATCCCCCCTTAATATTCTGTATTCTGTATATTTCCTATGGAGCAGTATTTGTATTCCATATTACCTTATCGCGAGAAAGACCATCCATGGCAGCCTTAGCATCATCAGCCTCACGCTTCATCGATTCCTTGTCCTTCTCAGATCTGGAAATAATTGAAATGGTTGAGTTAGATAATATGTTTATAATAATTTAGTTGTGTAGGCTAATGTTTCTCGAGAAATTATCTATGTTTTTCTTCTGATTTTAGTTAGTTTATAAAGATAGCAATTCATTATAATTTCTGTATAAAATATATAACACTTGCCTAGCCTTCATCTTGTTGAGATGGTCGATCTGTTCAGACATTTCATTGATGGCATCGTTGTGCTTCTTGCGGAGGTTGGCGAGGGCGGCTTCCTGCTGAATGTTGGTCTCTTCTAGGTCACGGCGAAGCTTGGCCAGTTCAGACTCACGCTTCTTGTTAAGTTCAATCTGGGCAGCAGTGGCACCGCCGGCTTCCTCAAGACGATCGCTGAGTTCCCCAAGTTCACGGGCCAGGTTAGCCTTGGCCTTCTCAGCCTTGGCGCGGGACTGGCGTTCGTGTTCAACTTCCTGTTCGAGTTCCTCAATACGGGCCTGGAGTTCCTTAATCTGCTTCTGGGTCCTGGAGACAAGGATCTGTTCCTCTTCCAGCTTGCCAGCCAAGCTGGTGATTTCCTTGTCCTTGCGCTGAACGGTGCTCTCAATTTCCTTCTGGTTGCGCTCCAGATCAGCAACGGCTTCCTGGGTCAGTTTGAGGTCACCCTCTACCTTCCTCTTGGATTTCTCAACCTCAGATCGGAGTTTCTTCTCGCGTTCCAGAGAGTCTTCGAGTTCGTCAAGGGTCTGTTCCAGCTTTGATTTGACCTTGCTGAGGTGGTTGCACTTGTCCTCAATGTTCTGCAGGTCCTCGGCGGTCTTCTGGTTGCATTCCTGAAGGTGTTTCTTCTCCTTGTTGACTTTGTTGATGAGCTCTTCCTGGTGGCCGATCTCTTCATTCAGGTTGTGGATCTGATGGTCCTTGGTGGCGCGCTCCTGCTCGTTCCTCTGGACAACCAGCTCCATGTCTTCCATATCCTTCTTTAGGCCACTGACTTCCTGTTCCTGCTTCTTCTTACCCTGGAAGAGCATGTTTCGGGCATCCTCTTCTGCCTGGAGGCGGTTGGTGACTTCCTGGTGAAGTGATAAAAAGAAGAAGCTTGAGTACTGGCAAATACATTTCCATTGATAGGTTTATATACAATAGAATATGATCACAATTTACATTAATCAAGTTTAATACTTACATTAAGCTGAGCCTCGAGGTCGGACTTCTGGCTCTGCAGCTTGGCCTGCTTGTCAAGGAAGTCAGTCAAGCCACCCTTGGTGGAGTCCAGGGTGGACTGGAGGTTGTTCTTCTCCTCCTGAAGGGTAGCGTTGGAAGCCTCAAGCGCCTTTCGGAGCTTGCTCTCCTTCTCGAGTTCAGCCAGAGCCTTCTCGGCCTTCTCCTCAAGGGCCTTCATCTCATCCTCAATACGGGAGACGTTGAGGAGGGGCTTGACCTTCTGCCAGAGACGGTACCAGGGCCAGGTGCGCATCTTCATGAACTTGCGGATGTTACGCTGGACAACGATAAGGGCCACACGCTGCTCCTGTAGCCTCTTGTACTCCTTGCGGGAGGTGAAACCACGCATCACAGACTGCATGGCGGTCATCAGGGCGGACAGTTTGTCGTCACGGATCTCCTCCAGAGTACCGAGGGCGCCAGCACGGAAGAACACCTGCGGGTATCAGCCAGAACGGTTGTAGAGAGGTAGACACATTGGGGGCGTACACTCTAAGACACAAATGATGGCTTAAAATTGTCAAAACACTGGGGGCAAACACTCGAGAACACAAGAGAGACTTACACTCGAGGATACAAGAGAGACTTTTACTCAGCTTACAGGGGATGTATAGAAGCACGGGAACATTATGAATACTCGGATTGCAATTACAATAACTAGGGTGCCATATTGACTGGCTAGAGGTCTGGCAACACAAGAATAATTGCCTTTGACAATTATTTGGCTTGTCAAAGAATACGGGCCAAAGTAGAATAATACGGAGGAAGGAAAACCAAGTCTCATATGGGATCCAAAATCAAAACAGCAAGTCTTTCACCTTCACTATGGCTGGGTGGAAGAAATTCTCAAAATGCGTGCGGTTTAGTCATGAAGAGGGGAAGTGAATTACAATGGTTATAATAAGGGGGAATGGTATCAAAATGTACTATACTCTATTCACTATATTTAGGCCACGGATTCTGACCACTAACTTCTTATAACTCAGTAAGGGCTAGAGGAATCGAGCTGATATTTCTGCCATTACGATAGGTCAACTAGTATAGAGATGTGCGAATTTCAAACCCGTTTGTTCCAGCCCTCCCTGAATCACGATAGGCTAGGGGTCACGATTTCTAGACTCATCGTAGTGAACAGACAATAGAGTAGAAGACAATCCGACCACGATAAAATGGCCTCAGATCCGAGAGAAAAAGGAATACAAACGTCCTGGTAAAGATATCCTGAGAGTTTTATAATAGAAGAGAGAACAAACGGGGGGGGGGGGGGGGAGTGGAATCATGCGAGGGGGGGGAGGAGTTCATCTGGGCGGGGGGGGGGGGGGGGAGAGAGGGTTCATGCAGGGTTGGGGGAGGGGAGGAGTTCATCTGGGGGGAGGGGGTGCATGCAGGGTTGGGGGAGGGGGTTGCATGCGAAGGTAATTTGGTATAATCACTCGGTCGCCAATAACTCACGATGCAATAGTCTGAAGGCAAAACAACAAGGTGTAGTTAGGTCACAGGGAGAGGGGCGAGGAGGGAGGTGAGAGGACATTTTGCAGGTCTTGTTGGGGGTCTTCAGGCATTAAGGGGAAGATAGTTGCTTTTCTGGACCCCCTTCTCCCTCTAGTGGGTTGGGAAAGATGGGGAGACATGTCTAAATGCTGGATTTGTTTTAGGGGTTGGATATTTTCAACCATTTACTTGACTGATTTGGGTATATTGTTAGACTTGGGAGGTAACACAAGTCCTCTAGTGGCTAGGGGAGAAATGGGGAGATACATTCTGAATGTTGGATTTGTTTTAGGGTGTAAGGTAAGAGGGGGAGATCATTCTAAATGTTGGATTTGTTTTCAACAATTAACTGGACTGCGATGGGTATATTATCACACTTGGAGGTAACATAGGTTCTGGAGTGTGTAGGGCAGGGGGTTCAAAATAATCCAACACAATTCGTCAAATAGGTTCTGGAGTGTGTAGGGCAGGGGGTTCAAAATAAACCAATACAATTCGTCACATAGGTTCTGTAGTGGGTAGGGCAAGGGATCAAAATAAACCAAAACTGCATCATCGGCATCTCGCTTATTAAAGACCTTAGTGTTGCCAGTTCGGTACAGTTCTTCGTTCATGCCGGCCTTCTCCAAGCAAGCCTTCGCACACTCCTTCTCGTCAGCAATGGTGTCCATAACCTTGGGGGCCAGGATCTTGTAGCTATTGGGGGAGGCAAGAATGGGGAGCAGGGAGACACGTTAGTTCTAATATATGGTGTCTGTTTTTCTATTGGGGGAGGCGAGAATGGGGAGGAGGGAGACACGTTAGTTCTAATATATGGTGTAATGGCTTAGGTGCTTATGTTCTGGGTGTGGTGTCCCGAGTTCGAATCCTGGGAGGACCATATGCTTTCATTAGTTTATTCAAGTACATTGGGGTTTGTAATTGATGATTAATGTTAAGAACGGGGTTTTTCTTATTTTTATTGAGGGAGGCAAGAATGGGGAGTAGGGAGACGCTTTAGTTAGAGAAAGTTGGTGATGTAATGGTTTAGTTGGTGGTGTAATGGTTTAGTTGGTGGTGTAATGGTTTAGATGCTTATGTTCTGGGTGTGGTGTCCCGAGTTCGAATCCCGTTAATTTATTCAAGTTCACTGGGTTTGTAATGAAGGATTAATGTTAAAAACGGGGTGTTCCTTAGGGGGAGGTATGAACGGAGGAGCAAGGAGATACATTATACTCTCTTTCATTTCATTTGGCGGTAAATTGAATCCCTTAGCAACTGATTTCTCGATACCTAATGGCAAAATATGAAACTACTATGTCTCTGCGCATCATATCAACACCAAGTTTATATAATTAGTACCATATTTCACTACAAAATCTTCAAAATTACTGAGAAATCTTGATGGGAACTTTGCAATTTATCGTCAGTTGAAAGGAAACAGAGTGTAGTTGAAATATATAATGGGCCAGATCTTGATGCTTCAGGATTCGTTACCATCCAAGGGAGCCAGGGAGACATTCTATTTGTTGGTTTATGTGTATGAAGGAGACAAAGAGCAGGTTGCTGTAACGAGTGTCAACTGGGAACATTGGGGCTGAGAGAACAAACATGTCTAAATAGTTAACTAAGAAGATTGAACATTCTTTTGAACAAATTATTATTATATATATATACAGTATATATATATATATATATATATATATATATATATAATGGGGGGGGGTACTGGTGGAACAAGATATTGGTTTTCTAGCCATCAAAGTTGTATCCATATCGTTGTTTTTATAGTTATTATTAATTCATCGTTTATAATATCAACCATTTTGTTTTATTATTATTTTGTTTTTGTTTTTGAGAGAGAGAGAGGCGATGTACTGACCGGTGCTTGAAGTCCTTGTAGGGGATCCTGTTGGGGAAGCCCTTACGACAGATACGGATGCCCTCAAGTACACCATTACAGGTCAGCTGATGCATGACCAAGGCAGCGTCAATCACACCTGGGGACACAAACAAAACAAAACCGTGAAACACAAACAAAACAAACCCGTAAAACACAAACAAAACAAAACCGTAATACTTGCTCAAATAGTTTGGTATTCGAGTGCAACTTAAGGGGGTCATCTCTTTGTTTTGTTATCGTTCTCTCATTTTCTCTCTTTGGCTTGTATCCATTCGGCCCCATTCAGCCAACTGTTTTAAGACGTTTATCCTCATTCAGGTATCGATTTCTTCCTGGCGAGCGAAAGCGAACCAGTGTTGTATGGAGAAATCCGGCTTCGCCGGAGAAATTTTTCTATCGAAAAATGTAAAAATTTAGCTTGCTGTCAAAACAAAAATATATATATGCTGGATCGCTACCGCTAGCCAGAAAAATATTGGCACCTGGATGGGGGTAAACATCTTAAAACAGTAGGCTGAATGGGGCCGAATGGATACAAGCCAAAGAGAGAGAGAGAGAGAGAGAAAGATAAACAAAAAGCGAGGTGGGCTCCCTTAAGAATACTAACTTGGTAATATAGTTTGGTATTCGTTTGATATTCGTGTGCAACTTATGAATACTAACTAGGTAATATGGTGTGGTATTCGTTTGATATTCGTGTGGTATTCATTTGATATTTTATTTTTAATACTAACTTGGTTTTGGTTGGTTTGATATGTGGTGATTTGGTTTCGTTGGGCACAATACAACGGATGAAGTGAGGGTGGGTGGCGTTCAGGGTCTTCATCAGGTTATTGAGTTGCTCCTGTGATAGTGAACAAAACACAAAATATTAGTAATTCTTTGGATAATATAGCCTAACAATATGTCGAAATTCCAAAATGTCAAAATTCAAGTCCTCTTCATTATACTCTGGCAACTATATGACGATTTTATTCAGCATAGGAAGGACGTCTACACATTATTAGGCTACAGACTATCTCAATCACTCCCTTTAGCTACCATATATCCTTTGTTAGCTTCATGAAAACGTCTAAATGTAGCTGAAATCGACTAAAGAAGACGTCGCCGGTAAAGAAGGGGTGGGTTAATACTCGTAACCCCTTATGTACCGGCAACGTACTTTAAATTCTATTCTAGCTATATTTAGACGTTTTTGTAACCTTAAGAAGGATCTGTGGTACTAAAATGGATAGTGAGAATGTTCGAAGCCTGTTAATTGTTGGAGGCCCTTTAAACACTGACTACAATCGTCTAATAGTAGCCAGAATGAAGGTAAAAGGACATCTCCGGTACAGAAGGGGTTAACGATGAGAGTGTGAAGTTACCCTGTAGCCAGATGACACAGTCTTGAAGGCACCAGATTTCTGACCACGGCCTCCCTTCTTGTCGTCAGCGCCGCCAGACTGACCGGGGTGGTCAGCGAAGATGATCCTAGCCAGGGCGTTGCTGGACTTCTTGATCTGGTCCACCAAAGTGTCGTTGAGGGGATCCTTGTTCTTCTCCAGCCAGCCAGCTAAGTTGTAGTTGACGGTACCGGCGTAGTGCACGATGGCGAAGTGAGGCTCGACAGCACTGCCCTTGACTGGCTTGGGTTTGATGAACACGGGAGTCTTGCCGAGACAGTTGGAGTTGAGCTTCTCAAGGAAGGACTTGTCAGTAGCCTTGGGGAACATAGACTCTTCCTCCAGGATGGAGAGGAGACCCATTTTCCTCTCGAAGAGCTCAATGCAAGCCTGCAGATCCATACCGAAATCCACGAAGACCCAGTTGATACCTTCCCTCTTGTATTCTTCCTGCTCCAGCACGAACATGTGATGGTTGAAGAACTGTTGCAGCTTCTCATTACAGAAGTTGATGCAGATCTGCTCGAACCCGTTGAACTGCGAACAAGAATGGTATGGCGATTTTATTGGTGCATAAAATGACGTGAATAAATTGCAAGTATGCAGCCACATGGTAAATAGTACTTTACTGTTATGTCAAAACGGCTTTCCCTACTCACCTCGAAGATCTCAAAACCAGCAATATCGAGGACACCAATGAAGGACACCCTCTTCTTTCCAGTCTCAAGGGTTTCGTTACACTTGGTCACCAGCCAGCGGAACACACGGTCGAAGATAGCCTTAGCCATGGCACCCACAGCGTAGAAGCACTGGTCAACGTTCATGCCCTTAGCCACGAATTCAGCACCGACCTTGATCTTGGGTTTGGTGATGTTCTTGTAGATTTCAGCAGCATCTAGCTCCATCATTTGGGCCACCTTCTCACCAGCCTTGGGGAGAGAAAGGTGAAGTATACAGATTAATAACACAAGCAGACATAACAAAGCCACTCCAACAGCTTCCTCTCTCTCCAACACCCCCTTATACAGACTAATAACACACATAACAAATCCACTCCAACAACCCTTATACAGACTAATAACACACATAACAAAGCCACTCCCACAGCTTCCTCTCTCTCCAACACCACTTCTCCCCTCTCTACACTCTTCAGAAAAATAGGAAAGGTAGACGGATAAGCCTGTACAACGGCAACTACAAGTTGTCGAACTACTTGTCAACTACTTGTCGAAGAGTATTGAGAGGGGTATTGGAGGGAGAGAAGCTGTTGGAGTGGTTTTGTTATGTGTGTTATCAGTCAAGGTGTGGATGTTTTGGATAAGACTGGTGTGATCATAGGCATCTCCCTTTGAGTACCAGCGACGTGTGCTATATTTTATTCTAGCTATATTTAGACGATATTCTGCAGCTTAGGAAGGATCTGTGGTAGTTAAACAAGATTGGTTGAGATAGTTTGAAGCCTTATCATTGTTAGAGGTCCTTCCAAAGCTGAACAAAATCGTCTAATAGTTGCCAGAATATGATAAGAAGGGACGTCCCTGGTACTGTGAGGGATATAGATGCTTATGTTCTGGGTGTGGTGTCCCGAGTTGGAATCCCGGGAGGACCATATGCTTTCACTAGTATATTCAAGTGCATTGGGGTTTGTAATTGATGATTAATGTTAAGAACGGGGTGTTACTTAATATAGGAAAGTACTTGTCGAGGTGTTTAAACAAGTTAGTACTATTTAACGTAACTGGACTTTATCGATTTGATGATTAATGTTAAGATCGGGATGTTACTTAATATAGGAAAGTACTTGTCGTGGTGTTTAAACAAGTTAGTATTATTTCCCGTAACTGGACTTGATCGATTTGCTTACCTCCATACCGTCGGCTTCGGCTTGTTCCTCGCGACCCCTCTGCTTGAATTTGAGCTCTCCAAAGTGCATGACAACAGCGGTCATCTTGTAGACGTCCTTCTTCTCTTGTTCAGTGAAGCCAAGAATATCGAAAGCTTCCTGTGGGGATATGAACGTGGGATATAGTTACACACACACACATCACACACACACACACATGTACACTCGGATACCATAGTCTCTATCCCACTTGTAAGCTTTGTATTGAATTGTAAATGTTTCATGGCAATAAATGTTTTGAAATCATTTGAAATAAATTGAATATGTTTAATATATTGTTATGCATATTTATACGTTTTGCAATTGGGCTTAAAGTGCCACTATATTCTGTTCCATTTCATCTGACGGTAAATTGAATCCGTTAGCAGCTAATTTGATAAATAATGGTACTAACGTCGCAGAACTGCATGTCTTCACCGTCATCAATGGAGGGGACGGTGACCTTGCCCTGAGACACGTAGTGGTAGTCGTAGATGTCGTCGCTGAGCGCGCAGATCTCTGGTTGAGGGGAAAGTAAAAATGTCAGTAGGTCTCTTAAGGGGGGAGGTACAGTACTACTCGCTGTTACTGGACCCCCTTCTCCCTCATGTTTAGCATATTAGTTTTGAAATTTTAAGACTTTCCTTCAGTTAGTTTGGCGATTTTGATAACTTTCATCCCATTACTTTGTCAATATTAAGACCTTTCGTGCCATTTAGGTGTCGATTTTATTCCTGGCGACCGATAGCGAGCCTGTAATTTTAGAAGGAACCGGCAAAGGCCGAGACATTTTTCTACTGAAAAATTTACAAATTTATCTTGAAAGGGAGTCTAGGGTGTATTTTCTTGAGTTTGATGGAGGTCTAGCGAGGAAACTAATAAATATAGTTAAAATAAGTAACACCCCGTTCTTTAACATTAATATCAAATACAAATCCCAATGTACTTGAATAAACTAATGAAAGCATATGGCCCTCCCGGGATTCGAACTCGGGACCCCAAGCTCTACCCCCTTAAAACCTTCGATACCGGCGACGTCTATTTATTTTCTTCTAGCTACTATTAGACGATTGTATTCAGTTTAAAAAGGGCCTCCAACAATTAACAGGCTGTGAACTATCTCAATTAACCCTTTAAACTACCACAGATCCTTCTTAAACTGCTCAAAATCGTCTAAATATAGCTAGAATAAAATGAAAAAAGACGTCGCGGTACAGAAGGGTCTAAACCTATCGGCTACTTACTCTTCAGGTAGTCAACCTGGTCGGACATCATCTCGTAGAAGATATGGTAGGATCGTTCCAAGGGCTGTTGGGAGATGATTCGGGCCTTCTCCAGCAGGTACACCTCAATATCGGCACCGGATAGCTTGCCAGAGGGTCCGAAGTGGATACGGATGAACTTACCCTGGAAGATGAATAAATGTTTTCGAAATTACCGAGTGAAAAGAAAAATAATTATATCTTAATCATGAATCATCGGAAAATAAAGATGGAAGATGAATACAATTGTTTGAAATTGCCGAGTGGAAAGGAAAATAAATATATCTTAATCATGAATTGTGGGACAATATAGATGAACTTATCCCGGAAGAAAATAAATGTTTTCGAAATTACCGAGTGAACAGAAAAATAATTATATCTTAATCATGAATTGTGGGAAGGTAAAGATGAACTTACCGAAAAACTTAGCAAATTCACCTTATGAAACAAACTCAACTTATAAATTACTCTCAATTTATGAAGCCATCCCAATTTACGAAGCAAATTCACCTTACGAAACAAGCTCAACTTATAAAACTCTCTCAATTTACGAAACGATATCAAGTTACGAAAATAATTTTAACTTACGAAGCAATCTAAACTTATGAAACAATCTCAACTTACGAAGCAAATTGAAAATACCACATAATCTAAACTTACGAAACAATCTTATTTTACAAAGGAAATTGAACGTACAAAGCAACTTCAACTTATAAAAACCATCACTACTCCAGTCCTGACAGTGTGCTGGCTTAATAATCCAGAAGGGTTTGATAGCCTCTGAAGTACCTATTTTAACTAACTAATTAGAAACAAAACAAACTTACGAATCGAGAGGAGTTGTCATTACGGGTGGTCTTGGCGTTACCGAAGGCCTCCAGAATGGGGTTGGTCTGCACGATCTGGTCCTCCAAGTTCTGTAGGGCGGGAAGAAGAGAGTATTAGCGCTTCGTCGGGTAGTCTGAAGGGCAACACGGGACTGGAGTTCTCGAAAGGTGGCTCCAGTCCTGACGCTATTCTCGACTTACAGTGTGCTGGCTTAAACATCCAGAAGGGTTGATAGCCTCTGAAGTCCTATTTTAACTAACTAACTGAGGGGTGACATGTTGGGGCAATTTTTTTTTTTTTTTTTTTTTTTTTTTTTTTTTTTAAACTATGTGGATGAGGGAGACAAAAGGCAAAACTGCCTGTGACGAGTGCTTCCCCCAGAGTTTAATGATAATAACGAAATACAAGAGACTTGAACATCATCTTGACAATGGGATCTATCTTTCAAAACATGTCTTTTTTCAAGTTTTACATAAAGTTTTCAGTTTATTTAAATACTTACGGGCTTGGCCTTTCCTTCTTCCTTCTTGCTGCTGGCGCCGACGTTGGCGAAGTAGGAGAGTACCTTCTTTGTGTTCTCAGTCTTACCGGCGCCGGACTCACCACTGGGGGGCGAGAAAGGGTTGTCGGTTTAACATAAGGAACACCTCGATGACGTATAAAGACTAATAACACATACAACAAAGCCACTCCAACATCTTCCTCTCTCTCCAACACCCCTTATACAGACTAATAACACATACGACAAAGCCACTCCAACATCTTCCTCTCTCTCCAACAACCCTTATACAGACTAATAACACATATAACAAAGCCACTCCAACAGCGTCCTCTATCTCCAACACCCCTTCTCCCCTCTCTACATTCTTCAAAAAATAGGAAAAGTAGAAAGTAGCTATGAGGTGCCGTTGTAAAGGCTTATCCCTCATTACCTTCACTTTACCTAAGGAAGCTTAATCGAACTTAAACTAACCTAACCAAGTATTACCTAACCTAACCTAACCTAACATAAAGGGTTAATTTAAGTTAACCATTTCACACGCATGACGCGATTTGCGCCCTTTCTGGGATACCTAAACACCTTGTGATCATCAGGGGTGTTTAGAAACCTTTAGTTTAGTTACTTCAACCTCTGCAGTTGTCTTTGAATGAGCTGTGGGCAGAAAACTAATTTTGGAGAGGTAGTTATGGGATTGAGAGAGCTCTATTTCTGAATGCTAAACGGCAACCCCCGAGTCCACAGGATAGCGGAGGGTTAACTAAAACTAATACAGGTATATCTCAATCTATTTTTTGACCAAACATAACTTGACCTATCCTTCTTGGTGTTCTCAGTCTTACTGGCACCACCTGACTTAACCTCTTGAAGCTCTGACGCGTTTTAGCTGTGTATTTTGGCTATCATTAGACGATTGTATGCAGCTTAGGAAGGATCTGTAGGTATTAAAAGGGTAAAGACTCTCTCAATCAACCCTCTGACTTCCATATACCCTTCCTAATCTCAATAAAATCGTCTAATAATTACCAGAAAGCAAAATAGAAATGCGTATTGGAGCTTGAAAGGGTAATTTAAGGGGAGATGGTTGAGTTTTCTAGACCCCATTCTCCCTCATGTTTAGCCCCACTAGTTTTAAGATTTTATGACGTTCGGCCCATTAGTTTGGCGATTTTAAGACTTCTCGCCTCATTTCTTTGTCAATTTTGTTCTACCGAAACCATGTACAAATTTATCTTTAAAGGTCTAGGAAGTGTAATTTTAAGCTTGATGGAGGTCTAGGGAACAAACTAAAAACCTTTTCCTAAGTTTAGTGAAATGAATAGGAGGAGGTGTTTGTGAGAGTTAGCTGGATTACTCTCTGTGTAGGTACTAGAAACAGTAGGGGAAGCCAGACAAGTGAATAGACTATAAAGTATTATAAATGACCGCGGTGTAGTGGATTAAAAACATGGACACTCGTTGTGAATGTCGGAGGTTTGAGTCCAGCTGGGAATATATATAAACAAACATAGTATACAGTAAACACATTTGAACTTACGTGATAAGCATAGATTGGTTCTCGCCGCCTGTTGGGGAAAAAGAGAATATGGTGTTTAGTATATTTAAAAAAAAAAAAAAAAAAAAAAAAAAAAAATGGGGATTAGGCCTGAGTATATAGATAGATAGACTAATACATTTCTAATACTTAACCCTCCTGTACCGGTGATGTCCTTTTAACTTTACTCTGGCTACTATTAGACGATTTTAGTTCAGTTTAAAAAGGGTCTCCAGCCATTAACAGGCTTCAAACTATCTCACTTAACCCTTTTTACTACTCCGTTTAAACTGGGTCTCCAGCAATTAACAGGCTTCAAACTATCTCACTTAACCCCTTTTACTACCACAGCTCCTTCTGAAACTGCACAAAATCGTCTAAATATTGGTAGAATGAAATTAAAAAGACGTCGCCGGTACAGAAGGGGTTCAGGGAGCCCACCTCGCTTTTTTTCTCTTTCTCTCCCTCTCTCTTTGGCATTTATCCATTCGGCCCCATTCAGCCAACTGTTTTAAGACTTTACCCCCATCCAGGTGTCAATATTTTCCTGGCGAGCGGTAGCGAGCCAGTATATATATATTTTTATTTCGACAGCAAGCTAAATTTGTACATTTTTCGATAGAAAAATTTCTCCGGCGAAGCCGGATTTCTTCATACAATGCTGGTTAGCTATCGCTTCACAGGAAAAAATAGACACCTGGATGGGGATAAACGTCTTAAAACAGTTGGCTGAATGGGGCCGAATGGATACAAGCCAGAGAAAGAGAGAAAAGGAGATAAAGGTAAACAAAAAGCCGATGACCCCCCTTAACATAAACAGAGGACCATATTTTTTATTACGATCAACTTTTTAAGTGAAGAATATTTTCAGTATTGTCCAATATGGTGAAGTGTGTAAAAGGGGGCTCAGTTTAAACTTACTCTGCAACATGTTCGAGTAAGCGCCGTCAGAGATAGCGAAGAGATGGGGTGGCACTTCATTACGCCTCTTGCCCTGGTAGATCTTGACAGTCCTGTTGGTGTAGATGGGGTAACGCTTGTAGGGGTTGATCACGACGCAGAAGAGACCGGAGTAGGTGTAGATCAGCCTGTTGATGTAGCGAGCTTTCAAGTTGTAGAGGACGGAGGCGTCGTTGAGGTAGGTCAAGTTGGACATATCCTCGCACTTCTCGTACTTGGGGGGGTTGACCTGCTGGACGAGGTCCTTCTTGAAAGTCTTGGACTCGCCCTTGGCCATGACGGTGACGAGGTCGCCCTTGGTGCCCTGGATCTCACCCTCAGTGAAGCCATCCTTCTCGTCAGGGACCCAGCAGCACTTCTTAGCATCGTAGGGCTTGGTCTGATCTTTACGTTTCATTTCCAGGGAGATGTAGAGGAACTCGCTTGGGTCCGGGTCGGGGCCGGTGGTTTTTTTTACGTGGCCGGGCATGGTGGTGGTGGGTGCTTAAAAGCTAGCGAAGAAAAAGACTCTCAGCTTGGGGTCGTCTGGCTCTTTAGTTCTTCCTGCAAAAAATAAAGAGCAAGAGTTAGAATAGCATAGTTATAAGTCAGTAGCCAACCCTTACTCCCACAAGGGGTAGGGAGGATCAGCAAGAGACACAAGTAAAAACAGTTAAAATAAGATAGTTATAAGTCAGTAGCCAACCCTTACTCCCACAAGGGGTAGGGAGGATCAGCAAGAGACACAAGTAAATAAGATAGTTATAAGTCAGTAGCCAACCCTTACTCCCACAAGGGGTAGGGAGGATCAGCAAGAGACACAAGTAAAAACAGTTAAAATAAGATAGTTATAAGTCAGTAGCCAACCCTTACTCCCATATATCGACCACTTGCGAGTTTTAGTCTATAAGGAAGTTGGAGCCGTAAACATCGATATTAAACATAAAGCAATAATAATGTAGGCTTCGGTATTTTGAATTTAATTTTATGTATTTATAAATGAACTACAACCTTATTTTAGCTGGTAATTCTGCTAAATATCGATGCCTACAACTCCAACTTCCTTATAGCCTGAAACTCGCAAGTGGTCATTTCACTGTCTGACCCTTTCCGAATGGTAGAAATAAGTAACACCCCGTTCTTAACATTAATCATCAATAAGTAACACCCCGTTCTTAACATTAATCATCAATTACAAACCCCAATGCACTTGAATAAACTAATGAAAGCATATGGTCCTCCCGGGATTCGAACTCGATTACTCTGGTCGTTTTTTAGTTATAGAAGTTACTGGTCAATATATAATAAGTATATAAGTATAAGTATAAGTTTTGGTTTGTTTATTTTGCAAGTTTTACATTATAATTTTAGGCCTATCTATTAACCCTTTCACGCATTTATGACGCAGAGGTTGCCAGATTAGCAGTAAGAAATAGTTCTCTCACTCTTATAATTACCTCTCCAAAATTAGTTTTCTGCCCACAGCTAACTCAAAGACAACTGCAGAGGTTGAAGTAACTAAACTAAAGGTTTCTAAATACCTCTGATGGTAACAAAGGCTTTAAAGTATCCCCAATAGGCCCAACACAGCTAACTCAAAGACAACTGCAGAGGTTGAAGTAACTAAACTAAAGGTTTCTAAATACCCCTGATGGTAACAAAGGCTTTAAAGTATCCCCAATAGGCTCAACACAGCTAACTCAAAGACAACTGCAGAGGTTGAAGTAACTAAACTAAAGGTTTCTAAATACCCCTGATGGTAACAAAGGCCTTAAAGTATCCCCAATAGGCTCAAAATCGCGTCATATGTCGGAGAGGGTTAAGAACAGGGTGTAGGAACTGCCAAAAGATGTACTTTAGTCCGTTTATTCTAGGTTGGGCAGAAGTCGTAACCTCTGTAACTCAAAAAAGGCTAGAGCAAATGAGGTGTCAATTTATACACCTATTCCCTAGCCAAGTCTTCCTATTTGGTAGAAATATTAGCTCGTTTACTCTAGTCCTTTTTGAGTTATGAGAGGTTAGAGGGGTTAGGATTTCTGCCCAGCCTAGAATGAACGGATTAAGCAACCACTAATTCTACAAATAAGAAAATCATATTAAAAGCTTGACTTTGTACGTTTAAAAAGCGCTCGTTCTCCCAGAGAAATTCACTAGCGTATACACAGGTCCTTCTTAAACTGCATAAAATCATCTGCTTTTAGCCAGAATCAATGGTAAGAGGGTGTCGCGGTGCTGAAGGGGTTAACCTCTTCGGTACCGGCGACGTGTTTTTTATTTCATTCTAACTATTTTTAGACGATTTTGTGCCGTTTAAGAAGGATCTGTGGTAGTAAAAAGGGTTAAGGGGAGATTTCCACTTGAGGGATTTTTTTCTGGACCCCTTTCTCCCTCATGTTTAGCCCCATTGCTTTTGAGATTTTAAGACGTTCGCCCAAGTAGTTTGACATTTTAAGACATTTTGCCCCATTTCTGTCAATTTTAAGACCTTTCGTGCCATTAAGGTGTCGATTTTTTCCTGGCGAGCGATAGCGAGCCTGTAATTTAAGAGCAACCGGCCTCTGGCCGGGAAATTTTTCTGCCCAAAAATTAACAAATTTATCTTGAAAGGGGGTCTAGGGGGTGTAATTTTAAGCTTGCTGAAAACGTAGGGATCAAAGTAAATATCTCCCCTTAACCCTTTCACGCTCATATGACGCAGAGGTTGCCAGATTAGCAATAAGAAATAGAGTTCTCTCACTCTTATAATTACCTCTCCAAAGTGAGTGTTCTGCCCACAGCTAACTCAAAGACAATGCAGAGGTTGAAGTAACTAAACTAAAGGTTTCTAAATACCCCTGATGGTAACAAAGGGTTTAAAGTATCCCCAATAGGGTCAAAATCGCGTCATATGTCGGAGAGGGTTAAGTGAGATAGTTGGAAGCCTGTTAGTTGTTGGAGGCCATTTTAAAAGTGAATATAATCGTCTAATAGAAGCCAGAATAAGGTTAAAATGACGACGCCGGTACAGAAGGGGTTAAAGAGACCGACTTGCCTTAAACCGTCTTGGTGGTGTAATGGTTAAGGTGTCTAAATATCTGTGTGTGATAACCCGGGTTCGAATCCTGGTGGATCACAATTATATGTTTTTATTAATTTCATTGGAGGTGTTTGTTGTTGTGGTGAAATTAATACAAAATAGGTTACTATCGGCTTCCTTTAACATTGAATTAATACAAAATAGGTTACTATCGGCTTCCTTTAACATTGAATTAATACAAAATAGGTTACTATCGGCTTCCTTTAACATTGAATTAATACAAAATAGGTTACTATCGGCTTCCTTTAACATTGAATTATTAATCTTTTCAAGATCCAATACGCATTTCTTTTCTGCTTTCCGGCTTTTATTAGACGATTTTATTCAGCATTTTATAGAGAAATCCGGCTTCGCCGGAGACATTTTCTATCGAAAAATATACAAATTTAGTCAGCTGTCTAACTCAATATCCATAATAGGGTGGCTCGCTATCGTTCGCCAGGTATAAATCGACACCTGTATGGGGATAAACGTCTTAAAACAGTAGGCTGAATGGGTCTGAATGAATACAACCCAGAGAGGGAGAGAGAGAGAGAGAGAGAAATAAAAACCCGAGGTGGGCCCACTGGAAGGTGACAATTGTTTGTTCTATGTGTATGAAGGAGACAAAAGGCAGGTTGCCTGTAACGAGTGTCTCGCCCAGAATCAAAAGCGTGACAGAGAGCCAAATTCAAGGGAGGTTGTGGTCAAAATGCCTGGACACATGAAGTTTAAAGCAGTTTAAGTCATAGGATGAAGTAGAGATTGATTGAGGGAGAGAGTTCCAGAGATCACTAGTTGAGTACAAGAAAGACATGGATTGGAGAGTTGGACAGAATAGGAGTGGGACTGTGTTGAAAGGCGGGTGCCTCGCACTCGCCGCAAGGGAAGGGGTATGCTACCATTTACTTTACAACATGTTCTTGTATTCTAGTGGGTATGCTACCATTAATATTTCAAAATATGCTTGTGTTCTTTTCATGGCAACAGCTGGGTCTAATATCCATCTCGGGTTGCCAAGGTTTAGCGACAATTTCAGGCACAAATTTCAAAATGGTTTGGCGTGTCTAAAAATTATATGTTCATTGATTATTTTTCAAGTGAGGTGAAGCCATTGGTTTCGGGGGCTGATGAGTGATTGGTGCTTCTGAATGCTTGTGTGCTTGCTGCCTGTGGGCGAACTGTTATATGTGTTCTTCTCCTGCCATCTATTTTTCCTCTCTCGTCTCTTTTGCTGATCCTCCCTACCCCCTGTGGGAGTAAGGGCTGGCTACTGACTGACTAACTTGATTATTTTTTAGATATATCACAAATTCGTAGGGATTGTCAATCCAAGTTTCAGAATAGTTGACTTCTGTCAATGGAATCGTAAAGCTTGTTGAGAATGCTTCAGAATCTCAAGGACTTATTAATGGAATATTGAAGCATTGCAGATCTTGTTGAAATTATTTCTGAATCGCTTGGGCTTAAAGTATTAATGAATTATTAGAGTATCGCAGAATTTTTGAGAAATGATCACTAAAAAGGACTTGTCGACGAGTATCACCGAATTTGATCTGAAGAAGCTATCCGCGAAACTCAATGTGTTTCGTATCCATCTTGTCAATGATTTTTCTAAGTATTTCTAAGCAGGCTGGACTTGCTAACACCTCACAGATCTCACGGAGGGTTTTCGAGAACACAGACTGAACACAGAACACGAAAACACGAACTCCAGGAACTTACTTGTAGCCTAAGAGCACCACCACTAGCACGCCTTCTCGACCTGAGCGCACCTACTCTCCCAGATCCTTGGTTCGGCGTTCATATACCCCGAGCGAGGGTGTGTGGGCGTGTGGGGTGTGGGGGGGGGGGGGGGGGGGGGGGTGGCAGCTTGGAAAAGAGGGTGATGGCTGGTTGTATTTTGGGGGAGAAATGGGAGAGGGGTGAGGGAGGGGGTGGGGGTGGGTGGGGAGAGGGCCGTTTTAGATGTACAGCCGGGGAGGAGAGAGAAAGAAGAGAGAGAAGAAGGGAGAGAAAGAGAGGAGGATAGGAGAGAAGAGATGAAGGGAGAGAAAGAGGGAGAGAAGAAGGGAGAAGAAGAAGGAAGGAAGAAAGGAGGGAGGAAAGGAGAGAAGAGAAACAGGGAGAAAGGAATAATTATTGAGAGAAGAAAGGGGAGGGGAGGGAAGGGAGAGGGGGAGGAGGAAGAGACGGACGTATTTGGGAAGTTGGGTTGGGTGGGAGGAGGGGAGAGAAAGAGAGAGAGAGAAAGAGAAGAATAAGAATATTAATAATAAGAATATGAATAAGAATGGGAATATAAATAATAAGAAGAATATGAATATGAATATGAATAAGAAGAATATGGATATGAATAAGAATAATAACATGAATAATAATAAGAATATGGATATGAATAAGAATATGAATAATAATAATAATAATAATAATAATAATAATAATAGGGATATGAATAAGAATAAGAAATGAGGAAGGCCGGGGGGGGGGGGGGGGGGGGGGGGGGGGGGGTGACAGGAGGGGATGGGTGGGTGGGTGGGAGAGATGGGTGGGTGGGTGGGTGCGAAACTATGCTTGCAACGGGTAATAATAGAGAGCGAGAGCGAGCGAGAGTGGGGGGCGGGAGGGAGGGGGGTGTGGGGGCGTGAGGGGCGGATGGGTGTACAGATTTGGCAGGGTGGAATGCAGGGAGTGAGACACCCATATGGAGAGAGAGAGAGAGAGAGAGAGAGGTGGGGGGTGGGGTTGGATCATCTTTGGGGGTGTCGGCTAGGTTACAGACTCTCTCTCTCTCTCTCTCATTAAAAATGTACATACTACTAAGGGTGATGGGTTGGATGATCCAATTAACCCCAAAATGTACATGCTACTAAGACGAAGGGTTGCATACATTTTCCTTTCTTTTTTTCCAATCTTTCCTGTAAATTCCTTCTGGGGATTTCGAAGCCCAGCAAGGTTAATCACTTCCAACTTTTTCATGTACGGTAATTGCCGGAGGGAACGGAGGGTGGGGAGAGAGCCTTCTTCTTTTCTATCCTTTCCTTCAACTTTCCTTTTCTATCGGATATGCCATCTCTACTAGAATTAAGTCCTGACCACCTCGTTTGGATAGTAAGGTCTGTGTGGCCAGTGTATCTATGTAAATATATGTAAATCTGCAAGATATGCAACACAATCTAGATAATTTGTCATGCGGGGCCCAAATTTGGCAAATTAGTTTCAATGCGGATAAATGTAAAGTACTACATATCGGATACCGAAATGAGAAAGCAAACTATCCAATGAATGGCACTCACTTTAAGAATGTAAACAGAGAAACCGATTTGGGAGTAACAATATCGAGTAACCTAAAACCCAGTCAACAATGTTCAGAAGTTGTTAAGAAGGCAAACAAAATAATTGGCTTTATAGGCAGGTCATTTGAGCATAAATCCAAAGAAGTTATCCTAACCCTTTACAATTCCGTAGTCCGCCCTCTTCTGGAATACTGCGTTCAATCCTGGTGCCCTTACTACCAAAAAGATATGGAAAAGCTAGAACGAGTTCAACGTAGTGTTACCAAAATTATACCTTGAGTAAAGAACAAACCATACGAGGAGCGTCTTAGAGAATTAAATGTATTTCCTTTAACCTAGCGCAGAATAAGAGGTGACTTAATTCAAGTGTTCAAATCATCAAAGGTATCGACAATATGAACTGTAGTAAGTACTTCACTATCGACCAATCTAATTACATGCGGGGAAACGTTGCAAAATTATTGGTAAATCTTTTAACTCGCACGAGTCTATGAATTTCTTCTTCAATCGAGTTGTCAACTTGTGGAATGGGCTTCCCCGAGACGTCATAGACTGCAGCACCGTTGATGCTTTTAAACTTCGCCTAGACAAATATTTTTTGTTTTCTATGTGAGTGAGGGAGACAAAAGGCTTCAAACCTGCGGCTGACTGCGTTTGTAAATTAATAACTTTGTTTTCCCCCGTCAGATCCATCAAGGATTAATGAGTTTACAAATTACCAAGATGTTTTTTTTTTTTTTTTTTTATGTGATTGAGGGAGGCAAAAGGCATAACTGCCTATAGCGAGTGCCTCCCCCATAGTTGAAAGAGTGACAGGGCCAAAATCAAGGGACGTTCGAGCCAAAATGCCTGGACACACGGAGTTTGAAGCAATTTAAGTCATAGGAAGAGGGAAAGACTGATTCTGGGAGAAAGTTCCAGAGCTCAGCTGTTGAGTAGAAGAAAGTTTGAGAGTAACGTTTCACTCTTGGGTTGGAGAGTTGCACAGAGTAGGGGTGGGATTGAGTTGCAAGACGGGTACCACGTGCCCTACGTAAAGGAGGTGGTATGCACTGGGATAGCTCTGAGGAACACTGATTATTATAGTAGCGATAGAATAGCGAGAGAGATGCAACATTGCGGCGGAGAGAGAGAGATTGCAGAGAGTTGGTGAGTGGAACGGGAGTTAATGATACGAAAGGCCTTCCTTTCAATTTTGTCTAGGAGAGCGGTGTGAGAGGAACCTCCCCACACATGTGAACAATACTCAATACAAGGGCGCACTATGCCCCTGTACAGAGCAAGAAGCTGTGCAGGGGAAAAGAACCCCCTAAGGTGGTTGAGCACACCCAGCTTCTGGGAGGCTGCCTTAGCAAGACTGGTAATATGGTCCTTCCAAATGAGAGCAGAAGAAAAGGAGACACCAAGAATATTGAGAGAAGATGAAGGGTTGATTTTTGTATTGTTGAAGAATAAGGGATAGTCCGCTGGGAGATCCTGACGGGTAGATAGATGGAGAAATTGGGTTTTGGAAGCATTAAAGTTAACAAGGTTTTCTCTGCCCCAATTGGAAATAGTATTTAGATCAGAATTTAAGAGTACTATGGCTTCATTACGTTTGTCGTTGAGGGATTGCTGGCTGGGGCGTTCTGAAAAAACTAATGGAGTAGTGCAAGGTTGAGTCGTCTGCGTATGAATGGATAGGAATTAAGATACAGTTAAGGAGATCATTTATAAAAATTAGAAAGAGAATAGGAGATAGGACAGAGCCCTGAGGAACACCGGAGTTTATAGGGTGAGGAAGTGAACAATGGCCGTCCACAACCGCGGCTATGGAACGGCCGGAAAGGAAATTGGAGACAAAGGCACATATGGAGGGATAGAAACCGAAGGAGGGTAGTTTAGAAATTAAAGATTTATGCCAGACTCTATCGAAGGCTTTCGATATGTCTAGTGCAATAGAAAAAGTCTCACCGAAGTCCCGAAAGGAGGATGACCAAGAGTTAGTAAGATATGAAAGAAGATCACCAGTAGAGCGACCCTTAAGGAAGCCATACTGGCGATTTGAGAGCAGATTATGAGAAGAGAAATGCTTAAGAAATTTGGAAGCAAGAATAGTTTCAAAAACTTTAGAAAGACAAGAGATGAGAGCAATTGGACGATAGTTGGAGGGTTGAGAGCGGTCACCCTTCTTTGGGACAGGTTGAATGTTACACTTTGTTATGTTACTAACCCAACTTGTCCCCTACTAACATCTCCTAATCCTGCCTCGGACATTAGTTCCAGGGCAGTTCTTCCTTTTCCAATTGTCCCTTACCCACTCTAAACCACTGTTTGGACACTAAGTTGATCCTCAGTGTTTTGGAGGACAAGCAGCCTAGAGGGGTCGCTAAACCTGTTGTTGCTCGATTTACTTTGTACTCCTTTGTTGTCTCTCTCTCTCTCTCTCTCTCTCTCTCTCTCTCTCTCTCTCTCTCTCTCTCTCTCTCTCTCTCTCTCAGACCTGGTAATTCCCGTACAATGCAGACTACTATGACAAGCAAAGGAAAAAATATTCGAATCCTTGACCTTAAAAATATAAGAATATAAATACACCCCAAGACTCCCCTTCAAGACAAATGTGTACATTTTTCGGTAGCAAAGTGCCAGAATCAAAGGTGGTGAAGGAGTTAAGGGAGCCCACCCTCGCGTTTTTTTTTTTTTTTTTTATCTTTCTCTCCTGTTCTCTCTTTTCCTGGCTTGTATCCATTCGGCCCCATTCAGCCAACTGTTTTAAGACGTTTACCCCCATCCAGGTGTCAATATTTTCCTGGCGAGCGGTAGCGAGCCAGCATATACAGTATATATATATATATATATATATATATATATATATATATATTTGTTTTGACAGCAAGCTAAATTTGTACATTCTTCTATCGAAAAATGTCTCCGGCGAAGCCGGATTTCTCCATACAATGCTGTCTTGCTATCGCCTGGCAGGAAGAAATCGACACCTGGATGGGGATAAACGTCTTAAAACCGTTGGCTGAATGGGGCCGAATGGATACAAGCCAGGGAAAAAGAGAAAAGGAGAGAAAGATGAAAAAAAGACGGTGACCCCCCTTAGCCATGTGTTTGTACTTACTCTAGTTGTATTGCGGGAGTGAGCATGCTCGTTATTTCCCGCCTCCTATATGTGTAGGTGTTATATGTATCGTTGGAATGGCTGTGGATGTGTGTGTAGTCTGTATTAGCCAATTGGCGACATCGGAAACGAAGGCTTAGGGTGGATCTGTATGGTACCATTCTCACTATAGACGGTACCGTCTCGCCCGAAGGCTTAGGTAGCCATCAGCTTAGGTGAACCATATGATACCCATCTCGCCTTGTACCATTTTTGCCAACCCCAGATGGGACGTCACAACGTCGTCCACTTATTCCAGGTACCTATTTACAGCTAGGTGAACTGAGGCTAACACATGAAAGGAGACAAGCCCAATTTGTCTCCGCCCGGCCGGGGATTGAACCCCCGGCCCCTCGTGTGTGAGACGAGAGCTCTACCACTAGGCTACGGGCTGTGTGTTTGTGTGAGAGTGTGTGAGTGTGTGTGTTTGTGAGAGTGTGTGTATGAGTGTGTGTGTGTGCGTGTGTGTTTGTGTGTGTGTGTGTGTCTGTGTGTATATATGTGTGTGTGAGTGTGTATGGTTTTGTGTGTGTGTGGGTGTGTATGTGTGTGTGTGTGTGTGTGTGAGAGAGTGTATGTCTTTGTGTGTGCGCGGGTGTGTTCACACACTTGTTCGTCAAGGGGAATCCACGCAATGCGAGCTAAGCTCATTATTATCGCGCCTCCTTAACTGGGAATGTATTGCGTGAAATGCATGTTAAGTCAGTGGTGGGCGCGCTCCGGTGGGACCGGTAATGCGGCAGCCCTCCGCGCTCCTCAGACATAAGGTAATGCAGCAGCGCTCACGCGCTCCTTTGGTCAGCCGACCTGATGCGCTTCCCGCTCTGCGCTCCTGCGCTCCGCGCTCCCAAAAATAGGTATATAATAAAAAAAAGTAAAAAACAGCTTCTAGAAGTTATTTAATTATTTACCTAAATTAATACAATCCTTTGTCTTTCTATCTATCTATCTATTGCCGGACGCCTTACTCCCCTTACGAGGGTGGCCATACAGAGAATGCCCCCAAACGGACCTATTCCCTGTGAGAGGGACAACCCGAGCCAGTTTAGTGAAGGACTTACAGGATTGACCACTCAATTTAGGATCTGTCCGACTCCGAGGCCCTCTGTGTATCTTGTTAGCACTATTTTTCTACAGTGGTGTTCGGCTAATCCATCCACTAACCTGCCTTACCCTTAGGTAAGCAGTTCACTTCATTAAATTCAAAAAATAAAAAAAAAATAAAAAAAAATCAAGTCATGGTGTCTTTCTGAAGTTTAAGTTTCTCACTTTCTCAGTTTCTGTAATTCTTTATGTCATATCAATGATATGATTGATATCATTGTGACATTGTGACTGTCCATTGATATCTATGATATTATTTTTATTAATCTCACCACCACACCCCCAATGAAATTAATTAAAGTATATATGATCCACCGGGATTCGAACCCGGGTTATCACACACATATTTTTGCCACCTTAACCATTACACCACCAGGACGGTTAAAGGTTTATGCACACGCCTACGACTTATTATCCATTCTCGAATACTGGATATTAATCTAATCATGTTCATATTCCCAACCGCACTATGGTAGCCTACTGTTTAAGTGAGAGGAAAGAATATTCATGGGGCACAGATCATATGACATAAAGAATTACAGAAACTGTCCAAACTGAGAAACTTAAACAGTTAAACTTATGAAGCTAACAAGCCTAACAATACAATAACAACATGGTTAGTCGATTACATGATTAACCGATTAATAATTAAATATCATAATATGATATGATTGATATGATCACTATCACTGTCACTATCATTGTATCACTGTATAACACTTCACTAACACCGTGAGTAACACCGTACGATGACTGTATAACACTTCACTAACACCGTGAGTAACACCGTACGATGACTGTACACGATAATGACGTTCTTGAACCTGTTGTTGACAGGAAAAATCGCTTCCGGAGCGCCAGAAAGGAGCGCAAAATTCAAGCTGCGCTCCTCGCCTGCACTCCGAGTTCAGATTGTTGCCGCTCCTCGCTCCGCGCTCCTCTATATTGGTAGTGCGCACCGGAGCGCAGAGCGCCAAATCGGCGCGCCCACGCCCACCACTGTGTTAAGTGTTTATGTTTCGTTGGAATGGCTGTGGATGTGTGTGTAGTCTGTATTTTAGCCAATTGGCGACATCTGGAAACGAAGGCTTAGGGTTAATCTGTACGATACCATTCTCACTACGGTACCAGTTTCACCCGGAGGCTTAGGTTGACCAGTAGCTTAGGTTGACCAGAACGATACCCATCTCACCTTGTAACCGATCACCAACCCCAGATGGGACGTCACAACTTCGTCCACTTACACCAGGTTCCTATTTATACTGCTAGGTGAACAGAGGCTACACCGTTAGGAGACTTGCCCAAATGTCTCTTCCCCCCCCGGGTCTCGAACCCGGGACCTTCTGGTTGTGAGCCAGACGCGCTATCCGTGTGTGTGTGTGTGTATGTGTGTGTGTGTGCGTGTGTGTGTATATATGTGTGTGTGTGTGTGTCATAGGTAAGGTAACGTGAGGTATGGTGGTATGTGGAGGTGTTGACAGGTTGTATCACACACTTGGTCAACCTGGTAATGGCTTGTATGTCATGCTATTTGTCTACACTCACACAAACACACACTCTCACAAACACACACACTCACAAACACACACACTCACACAAACACGCACATTCACACAAACACACTCTCACACAAAAACACTCACAAACACGCACATTCACACAAACACACACACTCACACACTCTCACAAACACACACACAAACACACACTCTCACAAACACACACACTCACACAAACACACACACTCACACAAACACACACACTCACACAAACACACACACTCACACAAACACACTCTCTCCCTATCTCTCACTGTCACACACCTTTACCTGTCGCCACATACCACTGTCACCTAAGGTATGTCTGGTATGTATTCCACACAATTACTATGTCAACACATTAAACCACTGTGTAATGTAGTGTGTGTGTGTGTGTGTGTGTGTGTGTGTGTTTGTTTGCGGCAAAATAAAGTGGCTAAAACTATTACTTCAGTTGAATACAATTTGCTCAATATATTTTGTGTCTCATATATATATATATATATATATATATATATATATATATATATATATATATATATATATATTTATATATATATATATTTATATATATCTATCTATCTATTGCCTGACGCCGTGATCCCCGAAGGGGTGGCCACGAACGAACCGCCCCCATGCACCTCTGTCCCCAGTCAGTCGACGCCCCTCCCCCCAACCAGCACCACCTTCGTTCATGTACTTCCTCACTCCATCCTTCCACCTCATATTCGGTCTACCTCTCCCCCTCTGTCCCTCCACCTCGCTCTCATACACCCTCTTAGTCATTCTCTCGCTTTCCATACGTTCCATATGGCCGAACCATCTCAAGTTGTTCCTTTTCACACTTTCCAGCACATCTACCTCCACACCACACCTCCTTCTTACTTCCTCATTAGTCTGTCTATCCCTCCATGTAACTCCGCACGCACTCCTTAAGTAATTCATTTCCACTGCTCTCACTCTTGGTCTGAGTCTCTCAACCAACGTCCATGCTTCGCTTCCGTAAGTCAGTGTCGGGATTACCACACTGTCATGCAAGGACTTCTTCACTTCCATACTGACCACCCTATTTCTTGTTACTGCTTTTAGCGTTCCTACAACCCTCTTCCCCTGTTGTACCCTCTCCCGCACCTCTTCATCCATAGTCCCATCTTTACTCAACACACTGCCCAGATACTTAAAAGAGTGGACGATCTCCATAGCCTGACCGTTCAGCTTCACCTCACACTCTGTGACTTCACCCCTTTCGAAGACCATAACCTTGCTCTTCCCCGTATTTACCTTCAAATTCCGTTTTTCGCACACTGTTCCAAACTCATTTACCAGACCCTGCAACTCCCATTCATTATCACTCATCAGAACTGTATCATCCGCAAACAGCAGTATAGGTAGCTTCCACTCAATTCCCTCCCTTTTCAGCGATACACCAACATCCACTGCTCTTGATAGTATTTCTTTCATAACTCCATCCATATATACAGTAAACAACCACGGGGACATCACACACCCCTGTTTCAAACCAACATTCAGGTCAAAGAACTCGCTCTGCTCACTCTCCACACGTACTGCCGCCTTTGCACCCTCATACATGCTCTTCACTGCTTTCAGCAACTTGCCCTCTACTCCGTATATTCTAAGTACTTTCCACAAACCTTCTCTATCCACTCTGTCATAGGCCTTCTCCAAGTCCATAAAGGCAACATACACCTTTTGTTTTTTCTCCAGATACTTCTCCACAACACAATTCAGGGTAAAAATCTGATCTACACATCAATTTACATCAATACACATGATCTACACATACATTTATATATATACCGGGTATATATATATATATATATATAGATATATATATATATATATATATACTGAATATATATACATATATATATATATATATATATATATATATATATATATATATATATATACTGTATATATACAGTATATAAGGTATATATATTTTTGTTTTTTTCCTATTTACCAACGACTCCCTCTCGGGCATAGGCTGAGAGCCTGTTCATTCTACCGCACAACACGGTGAAGCCCGTGAGGTTTAGTTCCAGTCTTGGGAGTGGGTCATGTGAGCTACTAAATGGTCATATGAGGTTTAGTTCCAGTCTTGGGAGTGGGTCATGTGAGCTACTAAATGGTCATATGAGGTTTAGTTCCAGTCTTGGGAGTGGGTCATGTGAGCTACTAAATGGTCATATGAGGTTTAGTTCCAGTCTTGGGAGTGGGTCATGTGAGCTACTAAATGGTCATATGAGGTTTAGTTCCAGTCTTGGGAGTGGGTCATGTGAGCTACTAAATGGTCATATGAGGTTTAGTTCCAGTCTTGGGAGTGGGTCATGTGAGCTACTAAATGGTCATATACTCCCCGTTCTGAGTGTGGTGTCCCGAGTTTGAATCCCGGGAGGACCATAATGCTTTCATTAGTTTATTCAAGTGCATTGGGGTTTGTAATTGATGATTAATGTTAAGGGGAGATATCCACTTGAGGGAGTTTTTTCTTGACTCCTTTCTCCCTCATGTTTAGCCCCATTGCTTTTCCAATTTTAAGACGTTCGCCCCATTATTTTGATGATTTTAAGAACTTTCAACCCATTTCTGTCAATTTTAAGACCTTTCGTGCAATTTAGGTGTCTATTTTATCCTGGCGAGCGATAGCGAGCCTGTAATTTAAGAGGAACCGGCCTTTGGCCGGGACATTTTTCTACCGAAAAATTTACAAATTTATCTTGAAAGGGGCTCAAGGGGGTGTAATCTTAAGCTTGATGGATATCTAGAGACCAAACTAAAAACCTCCCCTTAAGAACGGTGTGTTCTTTAATTTGAAACCCCAATGCACTTGAATGAACTAATGAAAGCATAATTATGGTCCTCCCGGGATTCGAACTTGGGACACCACACCCAGAACATAAGCACCTAAACCATTACACCAGTACATAAAATCTTGGAAATAGCCGAGTAATTAACCTGTTCCGTAGCGGCGACGGATATTGTATTATATTCTACCTATACTTAGACGATTTTTTGCAGCTTAGGAAGGATCTGTGCTAGCTTAAGGGGAGGTATTTAGTTTGTTCCCTAGACCTCCATCAAGCTTAAGGGGAGGTATTTAGTTTGTTCCCTAGACCTCCATCAAGCTTAAAATTACACCCCCTTGAGTCCCTTTCAAGATAAATTTGTACATTTTTCGGTAGAAAAATGTCCCGGCCAAAGGCCGGTTCCTCTTAAATTACAGGCTCGCTATCGCTCGCCAGGATAAAATCGACACCTGAATGGCACGAAAGGTCTTAATATGGGGTGAAAGTTCTTAAAATCGGTAAACTAATGGGGCAAACGTTTTATAATATCAAAAGTCATGGGGCTAAACATGAGGGAGAAAGGGGTCAAGAAAAAAATCCCTCAAGTGGAGATCTCCCCTTAAAGGATTAATTGAGATACCCTGTGGCCTTTTAATGGTTAGAGATCCTTCCTAAACTTGATAAAATCGTCTATTAGTTGCCAGAATATAATGAAAAGGACGTCGCCGGTACCGAAGGGGTTAAGAGGATGTCCTTATGTTGGCAATAGTGCTGCTTGGCCTGTTACCCCTCCTCCCTCATGTTTAACCCCATTTGTTTTGAGATATCTAGACATTTGCCCCTTTAATTTGGCGATTGTAAGACCATTCGTGCTATTCCATTTGGTCAATATTAGTTTGGGTGATTATATGAACTTTCGCCGCATTTCTGTCAATATTAAGACCTTTCGTGCCATTTAGGTGTCGATATTTTCCTGGCAAGCGATAGCGAGCCTGCAGTTTAGAAGGAACCGGCCTTTGACCAGGACATCCTTCCATCGAAAAATATAAAAGTGTGAACAGTTTTTCAGGCTTCTAGAATACATGTCTGACACCCTTTCCATATTGGGGGAGACACTTGTTACAGAGAGCTTTGCCTTTTGTCTTATTCATACAGATAGAAGTAATTATGATGCTTGTTATAAATAGGCTTGTAAATAGATGATCGAATCACTCCAGAGAGAGAGAGAGAGAGAGAGTGAGTGAGGAAAGTGTGTGTTAAAGAGAGATAGTGAGAGTGAGTGAGTGAAAACAGTGTGTGTTAGAGAGAGAGATAGTGAGAGTGAGTGAGTGAAAAAAGTGTGTTAGAGAGAGAGAGAGAGAGAGAGAGAGAGAGAAGGGCGCCTGTCTCCATATTTATATATTGGTATATTTATTTTAAAAGCGGGCCAACCAGAGAACCAGTGCTCTCTCTCTCTCTCTCTCTCTGTTTTTACTTAATTGTATGATTGAAGTTGGTTTGGAGTTATTTTTATTTTGTTTCTCTCACTCACTCTCGTACTCTCTCTCTCTCTGTCTGTCTCTCTCTCTCTCTCTCTCTCTCCTCTCTCTCTCTCTCTTTTTCTCTCTCTCTCTCTCTCTCTCTTTTTTTCTCTTTCTCTCTCTCTCTCTCTCTCTCTCTCTCTCTCTCTCTCTATATATATATATATATATATATATATATAGATATATATATATATATATATATATATTAATATATATATATATTATATATATATATAGATATATATATATATATATATATATATATAATATATAATATAGATATATATAAAAAAAAAAAAAAAAAAAAAAAAAAAAAAAAAATTTCTATATTCCAACTTACTTTCTCTCGGGCATAGGGCTGAGAGCCTTAACATTCACCGCTTTACAATGAACAGTGAAGCCCGTGAGGTCTTGTTCCAGTCTAGGGAGTGAGACATGTGAAGCACGTAGAGTACAACGAGCACCTGCCATCTTGCCTTCACATGAGGCACGGTGCTCACTCATGGCCCGAAAACGACCCCATTTCTGAAGCCACCACGTTCCCGTGCTACACTGTCTCACCCTCTACACTCGGACTCTCACACTTACACACACACAACGCCACCTGTTGAGCAGATAACTCACCAGGCATTGCACCCCTATAGCATATTTTGAATATGGGAATATTCATACAGTGCTATTTAATCAGGGAACAATGAGGGTATTTTATTTGACGTTTCGGTGGGCTTGTGGTAATGCACTGATACTAGGTAAAGCACAAATTCCATCCCAATAATATCTTCCCATTGATACATCGGGATTTGAACCCGGGACCTTTGGATTACCAGGCCAGTGGCAAGACCACTATATATATATATATATATATATATATATATATATATATATATATATACAGTACTGTATAATTATATAGCGTCTTTTACCTAAGACATTAGCTCAAGTACACACAGAGAAACCTCCGAGCAAGCATGCACACACACACACAAACACACACACACACACGCACACACGTCAAACATACAACTGGTACAAGGTCTCATATTTTACTGTACACCACTTAACCCTTAATGTGTGTGTGTATGTGTGTGTGTGTATTTTAGAATGAACCGGCTTATGGCCGGGATATTTTTGTACCGAAAAATTGACAAATTCATCTATAAAAGGGGTCTTTGGGGTATTTATTTGGAAGGCAATTAAAACATATTTAAATAACAAATATGTATGTATGTATGTATGTATGTATGTATGTGTATGTACAGTATATACTCAGGCACATACCCCATAGCTGAGGGTGCCCGACTCGAGACAGAGCCCGAACAGAAACAACATTTAAAGTTCCAATAACAAAATATATGATAGCTAAAAAATTATCTCGCCTTTGAGGGGGTAGAGTGCTTGTTTGTTGGTCTTTGTATTAAATTATTAATTTATGTTTGAGTTTCCTCGCTAGACCTCCATCAAGCTTAATAAAACAACCCCTAGACCCCTTATCAAAATAAATTTGTACATTTTTCAATAGAAAAATGTTCCGGCTGAAGCTAGGCCGGTTCCTTCTAAAATTACAGGCACGCTATCGCTGGCCAGAAAATTTTTGTTTTTTGTTTTTTTGTTTTTTTTTGTTTTTTCTTCTATGTGATTGAGGGAGGCAAAAGGCATAACTGCCTATAGCGAGTGCCTCCCCCATAGTTGAAAGAGTGACAGGGCCAAAATCAAGGGACGTTCGAGCCAAAATGCTTGGACACACGGAGTTTGAAGCAATTTAAGTCATAGGAAGCGGGAAAAACTGATTATGGGAGAGAGTTCCAGAGCTCAGCTGTTGAGTAGAAGAAAGTTTGAGAGTAACGTTTCACTCTTGGGTTGGAGGTTGCACACCTAAATGGCACGAAAAGTCTTAATATTGACAAAGAAAAGGGGCGAAAGGTCTCAAAATCATCAAACTACTGGAACGATTGCCTTAAAATCTCAAAAAATAATATGCTAAACATGATGGAGAAGGGTGTCCAGAAAAAGCGACTACCTCCCTCCTAGGGTATCACAAAGGACTTTTTTCATCTATAAGGTAAACATTTTCTCATCTATAGGGTAATATTTTTCTCATCTATAGGGTAATGTTTTCATCATCTATAGGGTAAACAAATTCTCATCTATAGGGTAATATTTTTCTCATCTATAGGGTAATGTTTTCATCATCTATAGGGTAAAAAAATTCTCATCTATAGGGTAATATATTTTTATCATCTATAGGGTAATGTTTTTCTCATCTATAGGGTAAAATTTGTATCATCTATAGGGTAAATTTGTTATCATCTATAGGTAACGTTTTTCTCATCTATAGGGTAACATTTTCTCATCTATAGGGTAATCTTTTTATCATCTATAGGGTAAACAAATTCTCATCTATAGGGTAATATTTTTATCATCTATAGGGTAATCTTTTTCTCATCTATAGGGTAAAATTTGTATCATCTATAGAGTAAATTTTTTATCATCTATAGGGTAACATTTTTCTCATCTATAGGGTAACATTTTTCTCATCTATAGGGTAATGTTTTCATCATCTATAGGGTAAAAAAATTCTCATCTATAGGGTAATATTTTTATCATCTATAGGGTAATGTTTTTCTCATCTATAGGGTAAAATTTGTATCATCTATAGGGTAAATTTGTTATCATCTATAGGGTAACGTTTTTCTCATCTATAGGGTAAAAAAAATTCATCTATAGGGTAATGTTTTTCTCATCTATAGGGTAATATTTGTAACATCTATAGGGTAACATTTTCTCATCTATAGGGTAATGTTTTTCTCATCTATAGGGTAAATTTTTTATCATCTATAGGGTAACATTTTTATCATCTATAGCGTAAAACATTTGCATCTATAGGGTAAAAAATTTCTCATCTATAGGGTACACTTGTTATCATCTGTTGGGTAACATTTTTATCATCTACAGGGTAATGTTTTTATCATCTATAGGGTAATGTTTTTCTCATCTATAGGGTAACATTTTAATCATCTATAGGGTAAAATTTGTATCATCTATAGGGTAATTTTTTCTCATCTATAGGGTAATATTTTTATCATCTATAGGGTAATATTTTTCTCATCTATAGGGTAATTTTTGTATCATCTATAGGGTAAAATGTTTTCATCTATAGGGTAAAAAAATTATCATCTATAGGGTAAATTTTGTATCATATGTAGGGTAAAATGTTTGTCATCTATAGGGTAAAAAAAAATCATTTATAGGGTAATATTTTCTCATATATAGGGTAGCGTTTTTCTCATCTATAGCGTAATTTTGTTATCATCTATAGGGTAGCTTTTTCACATCTATAGGGTAACGTTTCTCCAACTTCTATTTACCGTATATGTTAATGTAATAGTATAAAGAGCCTCCTTCGTTAAGGGGGGATGGGCATATTTATTTGAGCATTTATGTATTTTTTTTATCTTATTGTTAGTTTCCTCCCTAGACCTCCATTAAGCTTAAAAAACACCTGCCCAACACCCTCCTTCAAGATAAATTTGTAAATTTTTCGAGAGAAATTGTCGTGGCCGAAGGCCGGTACCTCTTAAATTACAGGCTCGTTGTCGCTCGTCAGGAATAAAATCGACACCTAAATGACACGAAAAGTCTTCATATTGACAAAGAAATGTGTGTGTGTGTGTGTGTGTGTGTGTGTGTGTGTGTGTGTGTGTCTGTTTTACCGAGGAAAAAACAAAACAATCATATTTTAGCTTGAACGGAAAATCGTGGCTGCTTTTTATTTTTTTATTTTTTTTTAAGGGGGTTTGCGGAAGCGTTTGTCTTACTCTAAGTGGCAAACTAGAAATACATGGCTCAACAAAAAAATACACGTAATTTTTCTCTGTCTCTCAAGGTGGGTGGGTGTGAGGGGGAGAGAGGGAGGGGGTCAGAGGGTGTACTACGGTAGCACTAATAAGTCATGACTCAGCTGTCATTACGTACGGTGGGCTCGCTCTGTGCTGTAGGAAGGGGCGCTGATGGGTTCGCTTTTCTAGACCCCTCCCCCCCCCCCCCCTTCTCCCTCGTGTTTAGCCCCATTAGTTTTCAGATTTGATGATGTTTGCCCCATTCGTTTGTCGTTTTTAACACCTTTCGCCCCCATTTCGTTGTAAATTTCAAGAACTTTCGTGCCATTTAGGTGTCGATTTTTTAGCCATCCTGAACATTTTAAGAGGAACCAAGCCTTCGAGCCTTCGGGGGGGGGGGGGGGGGTTTCGAGGGATTTTTTTTTAAAGCTTGATGAAGATCTTGCGAGGAAACTTAAACCACTGTCCCCTTATATAATGTCTGTCAAATGCTGGATAGGGTGGGTAAGGGTAGGAATATGTTGGTATATCTCACTCGAAATGAAGAAAGCAGGTTTAGATATTGCTGATACCAACGAGAGATTAAGGTGGGATGGTTCACTTTTTGGGTGTTTTTTGCATGTATTCATTATTTTTCATTATTTTTGCATGTATTCATTATTTTTGCATGTATTCATTATTTTTCATTATTTTTGCATGTATTCATTATTTTTCTAGTTTCCTCCCTAGACCTCCATCAAATTTAAAAAAAAAAAACATCCATTAGATCCCCCTTCTAGATTAATTTGTGCATTTTCGGTAGAAAAATTTACCGGCCGAAGGCCGGTTCTTCCAACATTACAGGCTCACTATCGTTCGCCAGGGAAAAAATCGACACCTAAATAGCACGAAAGGTCTAAATATTGACGAAGAAATGGGGTGAAAGGTCTTAAAATCGACTAACTAATGGGGCAAACATCTTAACATCTGAAAACTAATTGGGCTAAACATGAGGGAGAAAGTGGTCCAGAAAACCGGCCCCACCGCCCATCCATCCCCCCTTAAAATTCTACTTGGTGGCGAGACATCACTTATTTTACCGACTGTACACTGTAACCCCTTCTGTACCGGCGAGATCATTGTTGTTTAATGTTTGCTATATTTAGGAGATTTTGTGCATTTTAAAAAGGATCTGAGGTAGTAAGAATGGTCAAGTAAGATAGTTCGAAGCCTGTTAATTGTGGGAGGTCCTTTTTAAACTGAATAATATCGTCTAATAGTAGTCAGACTAATGTTAAAAGGACGTCGCCGGTACATTTTTCGGTAGAAAAATGTCCCGGCCAAAGGCCGGTTTTACCTAACTTTCAGGCTCACTATCGTTCGCCAGGAAAAAAATCGACACCTAAATAGCACGAAAGGTCTTAATATTGAAAAAGAAATGGGGTGAAAGGTCTTAAAATCGACATACTTATGGGGCAAACATCAACGTCTTTCTTATTTGATTTCAGCTTCATTTTGACGATTTTGTGAAGCTTGGGAAAGATAGATGGCAGCTAAAAGGGTTAATTGAGATAGTTTGTATAGCCTTTTAATGGGTAGATGTCCTCCCTAAGCTGAACTAAATTGTCTATTAGTTGCCAGAAGAAAACTTGAATAAACTAATGAAAGCATATGGTCCTCCCGGGATTCGAACTCGGGACACCACACCCAGAACATAAGCACCTAAACCATTACACCACCAACACAGTTAAAGGTTGAGTACACGATCACGATTAATATCCATTTTCGAATTCAATTGGATATCAATCTAATCATGTACTCAGACCCAACTGCATTATGGAAAGCCTAATGTTTTAGTGAGAGGAAAGAACATTGAATGGGGCCAAGATCACGAAGGATCGGCCTCGCGAGACGTTAGCTCCTGAACCTATAGAAATTGAGAAACACCCCATTCTTAAGGGAGCCCACCTCGCTTTTTGTTTTTCTTTCTCTCCCACTCTCTTTGGCTTGTATCCATTCGGCCCCATTCAGCCTACTGTTTTAAGACGTTTACCCCCATCCAGGTGTCAATATTTTCCTGGCGAGTGGTAGCGAGCCACCATATATATATTTTTGTTTTGACAGCAAGCTAAATTTGTTCATTTATCAATAGAAAAATTTCTCCGGCGAAGCCGGATTTCTCCATACAATGCTGACTCGCTATCGCTCGCCAGGAAGAAATCGACACCTGGATGGGGATAAACGTCTTAAAACAGTTGGCTGAATGGGGCCGAATGGATACAAGCCAGGGAAAGAGAAAAAAGGAGAGAAAGATAAAAAAAAGCCGGTTACCCCCCTTAACATTAATCATCCATTACAAACCCCAATATGCGAAGGAATGCCGTCTTGCTCCCCCCCCCCACCCCTTCTCCCCCCCCCTCCTCCGCTTTCCCCCCCCTCTCTCCCTCTAGCCTCCCCCCCCTCCCCTCTCCCTCCGCCTCACCCTTCCCCTCTTCTCTCACCCCTCGCCTCTTTCCTCCTCTTCCTTGCCCCTTCCTCCCCTCCCCTCCTTTTCTTCCCCTAGCCACCCTCTTCTTTCCTTCCTCCCCCCCCCCCTCCTTCCAACCCCCCCTCGTACCCCCTTGCCCTCCTTCCCTCACCCTCCTCCCTCCCCACCCCAACCCCACCCCCCATCTCTGTCCCCAACCTCCTCTCCTCTTTCCCTCCTACCTCTCCCCCTCCCCCATATCTCTCTCTCTCCTCTCTATCCCCTCCGCACAATATTCTCTCTCTAATCCCCGTTCCCCCAATATCTTTCTCTCTCTCGCCCTCCCCCCCCCCCCCCCCTTCTCTCTTCCCCCCTCCATCTCCCCCCCCCCCCCCCCCCCCCCCCCACCCCCCCCCCCTCTGTCTCACGGTTGAAAGCTGCTAGAAAGAACAAAAACTAGGAGCCAATGCGCCCCCCCCCCACTCTCTCACACACACATATATACACACACTCACACACCTAGCACATAACTCTCTCTCTCTGTCTCTCATCCATAATCTCTCTCTCTCTCTCTCTGTTATACCATAGCTAAATTAGCCTGGGACAGATAATGATAACTAATTAATGATTATTATTATTATTATTATTATTATTATTATTATTTTTATTATTATTTTTATTATTATTATTACTGCACACCTATAATTATCAGTGTATTATTATTATTATTTGAATTATTATTATTATGATTACTGCACACCTATATTTATCAGTGTATTATTTTTATTATTTTTATTTCTATTATTATTATTATTATTATACATATAATTATTACTGCACACCTATATTTATCAGTGTATTATTTTTATTATTTTTATTTCTATTATTATTATTATTATTATACATATAATTATTACTGCACACCTATATTTAGCAGTGTATTAGTTTATTATTTTATTTCTATTATTATTATTATTATTATACATATAATTATTACTGCACACCTATATTTTATCAGTGTATTAGTTTTATTAGTTTTATTATTATTATTATTATACATATAATTATTACTGCACACCTATATTTAGCAGTGTATTATTTTTAGCATTTATTATTATTATTATTATTATTATTATTATTACTGCACACCTATAATTATCAGTGTACCTGGCTTACTCATTGCGTGCCTTTAATGTTGCATCACTCGGCCGTCGCAGTCATATTTATTTTTAATGGTATGATTTAAGGGGAGACAGACCATTTTTCTGAACCCCCTTCTCCCTAATGTTTAACCCCATTGATTTTGAAATTTTAAGACGTTCACCCCATTAGTTTGGCGATTTTCAGAACTTTCGCCCCATTTCTGTCAATTTTAAGACCTTTTGTGCCATTTGGGTGTCGATTTTTTCCTGGCGAGCAATAGCGAGCCTATAATGTAAGAGGAATCGGCCTTCGGCCTGGAAATTTTTCTACCGAAAAATGTACACATTTATCTTGAAAGGGGGTCTATGCCTCTAGGGTGTGTAATTTTAAGTTTGATGGAGGCCGAGGGAACAAACTAAAAACCCTCCCCTTAACTCATATGGAGGGTATGCTTTAATTCATATGTATGCAAGGGACTGGAGTTCTCGAAAAGGGGCTCCAATCCTTGACTTTAGGTGTGCTGGCTTAATAATCCAGTAGGGTTGAGAGCCTCTGAAGTCCTATTTTAGCTAACTAACTAACGAATGGATGATGGTTTTCGTCTCTGCCTA
>CM064538.1:23912714-23947714 GCA_032716605.1 Paralithodes platypus
CAAGTTGACTTTGGCCCGGCTCATGTTGACCACGGGATATAAATACTGGTTTAAGGGGAGAGGGGTCGTTTTTCGCCCCCCTCCTCCCCCCCCCCCTCTTCCTCGTGTTTAGCCCCATTAGTTTTCAGATTTTAAGACGTTCGGCTCATTAGTTTGGAGATTTTAAGACCTTTCGCCCTATTTCTTTGTCAATATTAAGACTTTTTGTGTCATTTAGGTGTCGATTTTTTTCCTGGCGAGCGACAGCGAGCCTGTATTTTAAGGGGAATCGGCCTTCGGCCGGGACATTTTTCTATCGAAAAATGTACAAATTTATCTTGAAGGAGGGTCTTGGGCGGGTGTTTTATTAAGCTTGATGGAGGTCTAGCGAGAAAACTAAATGAATACATGAATTAATATACCAAAAAAACAGCCAGTGTCCCCTTAAGTGTAACTCGAGGAGCATTTGCAACGGAAATTGAAGTGAAGACAAGTTGACTTTGGCCTGGCTCATGTTGACCAAGGGATATAAATACCGGTTTAACTCTGGACCAAGATGTCAAGATGCAGTTGATTTGACAAGCTTTATGTGTGTGGAGCCAACGTCACTATGTGTTGATCTAAGCCAAACGCAAGCAAGATTAGGTTTCAGTACACTCTTGTCGTTAACACTGGTCTGGCAGCTTATGAGATAAACTTTATTTACCGTTAGAAGATCATGACGCATTTTGACAGTTGTTTCTGACTATCATTAGACGATTTTATACAGTTTAAGGTGAACTTGTGGGAGCTAGAGGTAATTGAGATGGTATTTACCCTTTTCTTCATAGATATCCTTCCAAAATTGCATAAAATCGTCTACTGATAATCAAAATATAATGGACAAATGAATCTTAGATCCACAAGGGGTTAATATTTATATCACCAAAATGTTTCCATCGTCAGTCAACACTGTTGTTGTTACTGTTGTAGTTCCCCAGATTGCCTGGCCGAGCAGTCCCAAGTCCGGTAGACCGAAGCCGCTCCAGATGCTCGAGCTCCCAAAAGGGGCCAGGGTGAGATGAGATCTGTCTCTGAGAGGGCAGCAGGGGAGGGGATCATCAGCCCACGGGCTTGCACCCCCGGGCCAATGCCCCCACCGTCCGCAGCCCCCCTCGCAGTGCCACCCAATCGGGCGATCTTGCCAACAAACTTGGAGAAGGTTATGTTTTTTTACTCTGTTTGTCTGTCTGTCTGTAAACATAAAGTCTAGCACAAATCTCGAATGTCTAAACTACCCCCCTTTAGCGTTCTATCCGTTGATCTGTGCTTTTATCTCAATTTTAGTCTCTGACCATTCCATAGCTGCGGTTGTGGACGGCCATCGCTCACTTCATCAACCTATCAATTCCGGCGTTCCTCAGGGTTCTGTCCTGTCTCCTGTTTTCTTTCTAATATTCATTAATGATCTCCTTAACTGTACCTCTCGTGAAACCTCAAATTGGCACGTGATTATTTTTGCTGGCTTTCCAACTATAAACCTAGATGTGAGTGAATTTGTGTTTTGTTTTTGTGTTGTTATTTTCTGTTGTGTTGTGTTGTCCCTATTTGGGCTCTGTCTTGAGTCGGCCATCCCCAGAAAACAAAACAAAATGGGGAATGAGCCTGAGTAAATACATACATTTGTTTTTCTATGTGAGTGAGGGAGAAAACAGGAAGAACTGCCTGTAGCGAGTTCCTTCCCCATAGTTGAAAGAGTGACAGGACCAAAATCAAGGGACGTTCGAGCTAAAAATGCCTGGACACACGGAGTTTGAAGCAATTTAAGTCATAGGAGGAGGGAAAGACTGATTCTGGGAGAGAGTTCCAGAGCTCAGCTGTTGAATAGAAGAAAGACTGAGAGTAACGTTTCACTCTTGGGTTGGAGAGTTCCACAGAGTAGGGGTGGGATTGTGTGTGCAAGACGGGTACCACGTACCCTACGTAGAGGAGGTGGTATACACTGGGAGAGCTCTGAGGAGCACTAATTATTGTAGTAGCGATAGAATAGCGAGATAGATGCAACATTGCGGCGAAGAGAGAGAGTTTGCAGAGAGTTGGTGAGTAGGTGGGAATTAATTATATGAAAGGCCTTCCTTTCTACTTTGTCTAGGAGTGTGGTGTGAGAGGATCCTCCCCACACATGCGAACAATACTCAATACAGGGACGCACTGTGCCCCTGTACAGAGCAAGAAGCTGTGCAGGGGTAAAGAACCCCTTGAGGCGGTTGAGCACACCCAGCTTCTGGTAGGCTGCCTTAGCAAGACTGGTAATATGGTCCTTCCAAGTGAGAGCAGAAGAAAAAGAGACACCAAAAATATTGAGAGAAGATGAAGGATTGACCTTTGTATTGTTGAAGAATAAGGGATAGTCCTCTGGGAGTTCCGGATGGGTAGATAGATGGATAAATTGGGTTTTGGAAGCATTAAAGGCAACAAGGGTTTCTCTGCCCCAATTGGAAATAGTAGTTAGATCACAAGATAAGTGTTCTATGGCCTCATTACGTTTGTCTTTGAGGGATTGCTGGCTGGGGCGTTCTGGAAAACTAATTGAGTAGTGCAAGGTAGAGTCATCTGCTGTGAATGAATGGGACTGGAGGTACAGTTGAGAAGATCATTTACAGTAGGGGTTAACAACTTCTGAACATTGTTGACTCGGTTTTAGGTTACTCGGTATTGTTACTCCCAGATCGGTTTATCTGTCTACACTCTTAAGCTGAGTGCCATTCATCGAATAGTTTGCTTTCTCATTTTGGTATCCGATATGTAGTACTTTACATTTATCCGCATTGAAACTCATTTGCCAAATTTGGGCCCAACATGACAACTTATCTAGATTGTGTTGCATATCGTCAACTTGTTCTTTTGAGAGTACACTATTTGCAATTTTTGTATCGTCAGCAAACTTTGAGATTGTACATGTGAGACCCTCATCTATGTCGTTGAAGTAAATTAGAAAAAGAATTGGTTCTAGTACCGATCCCTCGGGTACCCCGCTACTTACATTGGTCCAATTTGATGCCTTACCGTTTATGACTACTCTTTGCTTTCTGTCGCTAACCCAATTTTCTATCCATTTCAACACACTTTGTCAAAGGTCTTTTGAAAATTAATGTATATAAAATCTACAGCTTTACTCACATCATAGATGTTGAAAATATCGTGGAAGAAGTCTAAGATATTTGTTAAGCAGGAACGTTTTTTACGAAAGCTGTGTTGAGTATCTTTAAGTATGTTATTTTCCTCTAAGTGATTTACGAGTCTGTCTTATGAATGTTTCTAGCATTTTACATACAACTGAGGTTAAGCTAATTGTTACTGGGTAGGGATTTGCTGCCTTATTTGAATATCGGTGTTACGTTGGCTAGCTGCCACTGATCAGGCATAGTTCCAGACTGCAAGGATTTATTGAATAGCAATATCAGTGGTTTGGAGAGCTCATCCTTAGCTTCCTTTAGAACTCTAGGTGAGATTGTGCCAGGTCTAGGCGTTTTATTTATCTTGAGTTTATCTAAACATTTCAATACTTCTCTCTCTGTAATGGTGATATTGCTTAAAACATCAGAATTATCAATCTGAATCGGCGATGCTGTAGGGATATCGCTGAGGTCTTCTGTTGTAAAAACTGATGCAAAGAAGGTATTGAGAGCATTACTCATTTGTACTTCGTCTTTGGTGTATTCTCCATTTGCATTGACTAACGGTCCAACAGTTGAAGTAACTACTTTTTTCTTTCTGATATAACTATAGAATTCTATCGGGTTTGTTTGTCTTTGATTCGCAACATGTAACTCCAGGGTGTTTTTACTTTGCTTAATTAACTTTTTGGCTTTGTGTCATAGTTCTACAAATTTCACCCGTTCTTTGTCATCAAGAGATACGATTGATGAGAGCAATTGGATGATGGTTGGAGGGTTGAGAGTGGGCACCCTGTATATATATATATATATATATATATATATATATATATATATATATATATATATATATATATATATATATATATACAGGTATATATGGGATTTATTAATATGACAAATATTGCTATATATTTAAATTGAGAGAGAGAGAGAGTGAGAGAAAATAGGGTGTGAGACAAAGTAAGTAGAACATGACTCACACACAGACATACGTACACACACACGCACGTAGTTGCACACACACACACACATACACACACACCATAAGGCCTCGACAGTAGACCAGAATTAGACAGCTAAGGTTGGGCTCTCGTGGTCTGAACATTATTATTAAGAGGCTTATTTAGTTATTCATTAATTATTATTTATGAAGAGAGAGAGAGAGAGAGAGAGGTGTTGCGAACTAGATATGTAAATGAGATAGATAGATAGATAGATAGATATATATATATATATATAGAGAGAGAGAGGGGGGGTGAGGTAAATCCAGAGTGACTGAGATGTTTTATTTTAGCTTAAGTCTGCAGTGAGAGTATTGGTGAGGTTTGCCAAGATCTGCCTCATACTACCACAACTACCACCATTACTACCACAACTACCTCTACTACTACCACAACTACTACAACAACTACTACCATTACTGCCACAACTACCACCATAACTAATACCACAACACATACCAACATACTTATCACCACAACTACCACAATTACCACCAAAACTACCACCACAGTTGCCACTATACCTAGCACAACTACCACAAATGGCAAAAATAATTACCTCAACTATCACCACTTGATATCACCAATTGGGGTGGTAGGTGTACCACCCCAATTACCACCATAACTACCACAATTACACAGACTAATAACACACACAACAAAGCCACTCCAACAGCTTCCTCTCTCTCTAACCCCTCTCATCACTCTTCGATAAGTTAATACGAGGCGCCGTTGTAATGGTTTATCCCTCAATACCTGCCTTTCCCTATGATCATAGAATCTATCTATATTATCTATCTATTGGCGGACGCTTTGATCTCCGAAGGGGTGGCTACGAATGAATCGCCCCCATGCACCTCTGTCCCCAGTCAGTCGACACCCCTCCTCCCATCCAGCACCGCTTTCACGCATAGGCCTATACTTTTTAACTCCATCCTTCCACCTCTCTCTCGGTTTACCTCTCCCTCTCTGTCCTTCCACTTCACTCTCGTACACTCTTAGTCATTCTTTCGCTCCCTATACGTTCCACATGGCCAAATCATATCAAAGTGTTCCTTTTTCACACTTTCCAGCACATCTACATCTACACCACACCGCTGTCGTATTCCTCATTCGTCTGTCTATCCCTCCATTTAACTCCGCACACACTTCTCAAGTAACTCATTTCCACCCCTCTCACTGATGGTTTGAGTCTCTCCACCAACGTCCATGCTTCACTCCCGTAACTCAATGTCGGGATTACCACACTATCGTGCAATGACTTCTTTACCTCCATGCTGACCACCCTATTTCTTGTTACTGCTTTCAGCATTCCTACAACCCTCTTCCCCTGTTGCACCTTCTCCCGCACTTCTTCATCCATACGCCCATACTCAGCACACTGCCCAAATACTTAAATGAGCTGACAATCTCCATAACCTGACCGTTCAACCTCACCTCACACTCTGTGACTGCACCCCTTTCGAAGACCATAACTTTACTCTTCCCCACATTTACCTTCAGATTAAATTTTTCACACACTGTTCCAAACATATTTACCAGCCCCTGCAATTCCCATTCACTATCGCTCATCAGAACTGTATCGTCAGCAAACAGCAGTACAGGCAACTTCCACTCATTTCCTTCCTTTATCAGCAGTACACCAACATCCACTGCTCGTCCTTGTATTTCTTTCATGACTCCATCCATATAAATATATATAACAACCATGGGGACATCACACACCCTTGCTTTAACCCAACACTTTTATTGATAAAGGCAGTGTCATACGAGCTCTTCTTCTGACAATTTTTACGAGCAATTGTAGTCTGTCTGTTCAAAATGTAAGTTTCGTAAGAATTAAGCCACCTAACATAATCAACCTTCGATCTAGTTTCCGATACCAATGCGAAAGAGCCTCCAAATAGCGCTCGTGTGACACCGGTTTCTCCACTCCATTACCACCACACACAACTGACGGTAACTGACTCGACTGTTATTGTTGTTTTTGTTATACCTGTCTGTGTTATTGTTTTTAGAGGTAGGCAGGGAAACATGAGCTGGTTGGAAGGGGCCATTAGTCTCATGGTGTTATATTATGGCATATATTTATATTTATATATTTATATATTTAATTATTTATTAATTAATTTATTTATTTATTATGGGTGATTGCTGGTCCTATACAGAGTGAGGTTTGGCATCCTCTACCCAACCTTAGCCGTTTCTGTCTGTCTCTTTTACTGTCCTACTTTTCCTACTGGGAGCAGGGGGGTAGGAATCCTCCTCCCCTTGTAAAATTCTCCTACTCATCTAGACAGAGAAAGGGGCGAGGGAACGCGAAAGTGGTCCCGGACCTTGAGAATTAGAACCCTTGAATGTTGTTTCTGTTCGGGCTCTGTCTCGAGTCGGCCACCCCCAGTAATGGGGTATTTGCCTGAGTATATACTGTACATACAAACATACATGCATATATTTATTTTAGCTTATTCCCTAGACCTCCATCAAGTTTCGAAAAGTACTCTGAAGACTCCCCTTTGAGAAGAATTTGTACATTTATCGGTAGAAACAGGCCGGTTCTTCCTAAATTACAGGCTCGTTATCGCTCACAAGGGAATAATAGACCCCTAAATGGCACGAAAGGTCTTAAAATCGCCAAACGAATGGGGTGAATGTCTAAAGAAAAACTTTAACTACCATGGGCTTCAAAAGGGCAGTGAAACGGAGATGTGCCCCCCAGTCAAGCACTGCCTAGCATAAACCCTTGTACTTAACGTTAGCAGGAAGGTGACCTCTTAACCCCTTCTGTACCGGTGATGTACTGTTCACTATATTCTGGCAACTATTAATAATTAGACGATTTTGTTCAGCTTAGGAAAGGAGGTCTACTCGATAATAGGCTACAGATTGTCTACTCGATAATAGGCTACAGATTGTCTACTCGATAATAGGCTACAGATTGTCTCAATTCATCTTTTTAGGTACCACATATCCTCCCTAAGCTTCATAAAATCGTTTAACTGTAGCTAGCATATAAAATAACACACGTCGCTGGTACTCAAAGGGTTAACGTTAGAAGGAAGGTGACCTCTTAAGACAGACGGTAGACATTCTTCTTCTCTCTGGGCCTAAATGGGAACTGCTGGGTGGGTGCCAGTGTGTGTGGGTGGGTGGGTGGGTGTGCCAATGGAGGGTGGGTGGGTGGGTGGGGTGTGTGTGTGTGTGTGTGTGTGTGTGAGAGAGAGAGAGAGAAAGAGAGTTAGAGGTTGAGTGTGTATGTGTGTTTTCTATTAATTAGTTAAAATGAGACTTCAGAGGCTATCAACCCTTCTGGATTATTAAGGGGCTAGTGGCTGTTTTTGGTCTATTAATTAATTTATTCATTTATTTATTAACACAAAATAGAATTAAATATACAATCAAAATTAAAATATGAAAAGTGGGGATTAGGCATATAGATAGATAGGTAGATTTATGTTTTAAGTTGCCTCGCTAGATATCCCTCAAACTTAGAAAAACACTCTAGATCCCCCCTCAAGATAAATTTGTACATTTATCGGTAGAAAAATGTCACTGTCCTCTTCTAATTACAGGCTCGCTGTCGTTCGCCAGGAAAAAAATCGACACCTAAATGGCACGATAGGTCTTTAAATGTACAACGAAATGATACTAAAGGTGTTAAAATCGCCAAACTAATGGGTTGAACGTCGTAAAATTTCAAAACTAATGGGGCTAATCACGAGGGAGAAAGGGGGCCAGAAAAACGACCCGTGCACTCTCCTTAAGGGGAGATGGGCCGGTTTTCTGTGCCCTCTTCTTCCTCATGTTTAACCCCATTAGTTTTCAGATTTTAAGACGTTCGGCCCATTAGTTAGACGATTTTAACACCTTTCGCCCCATTTCGTTGTCAATTTTAAGACCTTTCGTGCTATTTAGGTGTCGATTTTTTCCCTGGCGAACGATAGTGAGCCTGTAATGTCGGAAGAACCGGCCTTCGGCCGGGAAATATTTCTAACGAAAAATGTACAAATTAGTCTAGAAGGGGGATCTAATGGATATTTTGTTTAAATTTGATGGAGGTCTAGGGAGGAAACTAGAAAAATAATAATACATGCAAAAATAATGATGGACGTCTAGGGAGGAAACTAGAAAAATAATGAATACATGCAAAAATCGCCCAAAAAGTGAACCATCCCCCCCTTAAACCAGCACACTGTAAGCCCCTTGTGTGTTCTATATATTCTACCCTACATAAATACAATACATACTCCCAGGCAACACTACTGGGCAACCTAATAAACCCTGCCCAATATACCTTTTGTGGTCTAGAAATGGGAGATAATTAACGCAGACTTTATTACACTTTATATACTGTTTGTTTTATTTATTATACTTTATTATGTATTAATTTGCTATATATATATATATATATATATATATATATATATATATAGATATATATATATATATATATATATATATATATATATATATATATATATATATATATATATTATATACTATTATATATGTATATTATATATTATATATATGTATATATATTATATGTATATATATTTGTATATATATTATGCATTATTATACTTCATTATACTTTATTATATTTATTTATTCATCTGTGTAGAGGGTTGCTATAGTCTGTTTGTTCCCAGCTGATGGCAAATTGAAACCCTTAGCCTCTGATTTCTCGATTCTCGATGGAAAAATATGATCCTGTTATGTCTCTGCGTCATATTATTGCCAATATTTCATAATCAGCAACATATTTCGCTACAAAATCTTGGTATTAGCCGAGTAATCAGGATGTCCAGATAGAAATTTACCATCAGCTGGAAAAAAACAGACTATAGTTAGTAGCCAGGAAAAAAAGCAGCTGCAGAATTCTATGAAAATCTAACTTAGTTAACCATCTAAAATATGTTTTCTTTGCTGAACAGGTGATAGAAAACTCTGGTTATTGGGGTAACTAAACTAAAGGTTGTAATGCACACTTAGGGCGTTAAATATGTCAGCAATGACGCATATTGCACCAGTGAGTGTGACAGGGTTTATTTACTGTTCCTAATTGTAAAAATTGTGTGGTTATCTATCTAAGGTGGCGCTAATAAGTCATGTCTCTGCTGTCATTACATTTTGCTCGCTGTGTGCTGTATTAATGTCTGTCAGATGTTGAATAAGGTGTGTAACGATAGGAACATGTTTGTATATCTCACTCGAAATGATGAATTAAAGCTTAGATAGTGCTGATACCAATTATTGATCAAAATATACTTGGTGCCGCGACATCACTTATTTGAGCAACTGTAGTCTGTATAAAATGATGGGTTTAACCCCTTCTGTACCAGCGATGTCTTTTTCATATTATTCTAGCTATATTTAGACGATTTTGTGTAGTTTAAGGAGCTGTGATAGTTATAAGGGTTGGTCTAGATATGTTGAAGCCTTATTACTGCTAGAGGTCCTTCCCAAGCTGAATAAAATCGTCTAATAGTCGCCAGAATATGATTAATAGGACGTCCCTGGTACTCCTTCTGTACCAGCGATGTCTTCTTAACTTTATGCTGGCTACTATTAGACGTTATTATTCAGTTTAATAAGGCCCTTTAGCAATTAATAGGCTTCGAACCATCTCGCTTAACCCTTTTTACTACCACAGATCCTTCTTAAACTGCACCAAATCATCTAAATATAGCTATACTAAAATGAAAAAGACGTCGCTGGTACAGAAGGGGCTAAGGAAGGTTTGAAAAGGGTACTTAAAGTGTCCAAAACAATATTTATAAACCCTTGTAATAAGAGCATATATAAATGTCAATCACTATTAACCCCTTCTGTACCGGCGACAACTTTTTATTTTTATTCTAGCTATATTTAGACGATTTTAGGCTGTTTAACCCTTTCACGCATATGACGCGATTTTGAGCCTATTTGGGGATACTTTAAAGCCTTTGTTACCATCAGGGGTATTTATAAGCCTTTAGTTTAGTTACTTCAACCTCTGCAGTTGTCTTTGAGTTAGCTGTGGGCTGAAAACTAATTTTGGAGAGGTAATTATAAGAGTGAGAGAACTCTATTTATCATTGCTAATCTGGCAACCTCTGCGTCATAAAAGCGTGAAAGGGTTAAGAAGGATTTGTGGTAGTATAAAGGGTTAAGCGAGATAGTTCCAAGTCTGATCATTGTTGGAGGCCCTGAATAAACTGAATAAAATCGTCTAAAAGTAGCAAGAATGAAGTTAAAAAGTCGTCGCCAGTACAGAAAGGGTTATATGCCCAATGATCATATATACTTTTGTTATACTCTTGATTATTTACAGTATATTATGTACAGTCGCGCTAATAAGTCATGTCTCAGCTGTCACTACGTTTGGCTCGCTCTGTGTTGTATTAATGTCTGTCAGATGTTGAATAGGATGGATAAATGTAGGAACATGGTTATATATCTCACTCGAAACGAATAAATCAAGTTATAGCTATTGCTGATACCAATTATTGATCAAAATATACTTGGTGCCGAGACATCACTTATTTGGCCGACTGTACTATATTGATGTGGTGGAACAAATAACTATAATAATGAAGAGTAATATAGAAATAACAAAGAGATATATACAGTGTTATAATTGGTATTAAAATTATCATACAAAGTAGCTTAAAAGTAAATATTATAATAATATGAAAATAATAATACTACAACATCAGGACCACAGATAAATCTATTTTGATCGACTTCAACACTCGTGAAGTGGATAGATAGCATTTATACATATATTAAAGTGTTTGTATTCACACAGATCCTTAAGGGGGGAAGGGCGTATTTATTTGTTTACTTTTTTATCTTTTACGGGGGTAGGGGGTATTTTTTTTTAAAGCTTGATGGGGGTCTAGAAAGCAAAATTGAAAATCTCCCCTTAAGGTCACGATTAATGTCCTATACCATATCCCAAGTAGGTAGGTCAGAGATCGTGTTCCCCCTAACCTCTGTAACTCAAAAAGGGCTGGAGGAAATAGGCTGAAAATGTCCACATTTATTCTCTGACTGGCCCTCCCCAAATGGCAGAAATATTAGCTCGATCACTCTAGTCGTTTGTGAGTTATAGCTTATAGAGGTTAATGTTCAAGAGGTTTGGAATACTTACTTAGAATCCGGTATAGAATATTTAGTCGCGAACATTATTGTTGTTACATATTTGAAGCTATTATTGGACGATTATATTTAGATTAGGAAGGGTTTGTGGAAGTCAGAGGGTTAGTTGTGCTAGTCTTCACCAATTAATTCCCACAGATCCTTCCTAGGCTGTATAAATACGTTAAATGAATAGCCAGAATAAACTACTAAGACGCGTCATATCCTCGAGGGGATAAATAAACCTCAGAATCGCAAGTATCAGATCAATACTTAATAAGGAGATTCAATTCGTACAGTTTTGAAAATGTATGGGAATTATTAACCCATTCAGTACCGGTGACGTCCTTTTAACTTTATTCTGGCAGCACAGTCAATTCTTACAGTGCACCCACATTATATCGAAAGAAAGATGAACATAGTTGAGAAGAAGTATTAATCTATTTTATAAATATCACTCCCAACACCAAACACCTCCCAATGAAATTAATGAAAGCTTATCATCCACCCGGGATTCGAACCTGAGTTACCACATACAGATCTTAAACACTCAAGCCATTACACCATCACTTTACATGACCGCCTGCTGGACCGAGGAGGTGATGATGGTGCGGGTCATGGCGCTCCTCTTCTCAAACTCCTCCAACTCCTGTTGCGCCTTGCGGTACTTGGCCAGGTTGAGAGCGGCGATCTCCTCCGCCTCCTCGATCTGCCGCTTGTAGGCCTTTGTCTTCTGCTGAAGCTTGTCCACGAGGTCCTGCATCTTCTCGTAGTTCTTCTTGTCCTCGTCGTACTGGAAGGTTAGCTCCTTGATGTGGCGCTCGCACTTCCTCAGGTTCTTCTGCGCCTCGCTGTGTTGGGTGGACTCGTCTTGAAGTTGCGCCTCCAGCTCGTGGGCTCGGGCTTCCATCTTGAAGAACGCGGCCTTGCCAGTTTTATGTGCGTTGCCTTCGATTTCTTCCAAGCGGACTTGCAGCTCCTTAACTGTGATCTCCAGGCCCTTGCGCATTTTGTCCAGTGTTTCCCCATGTTCCTGCTCGGCGCGCAGTTCGTCGACCAGGCGGGCAGCGTCCAGCATCGCCTTCTTGCTCTTGTCTTCAGAATTACGTGCATCATTAACAAGTTCATCAAAGTCAGCCTGAAAGTAAAGACAGTGGCTTATTAACCCCCTCTGCACCGTTGACATCCTTTATATTATATTCTGGCTACTACTAATCGATTTTATTCAGTTATAGAAGGATCTCCAGCAATTATAAGGCTTCGAACTATCTCAACCAATTCTTTTAACTACCACAGATCCTTCCCAAGCTGCATAAAAACATCTAAATATAGCTGGAGTAAAACATAACACACATCGCTGGTACAGAAAGGGTTACTACAGTTATATCCATTGATTTATATCTGTTTTTATGTATGTGCAGTCGTGAACCATATTTGATTCTCACCCTATGATATCTGCTTCGAACCCAGACGAATCTTTCATGGAATATATATAGTTAACCCCTCCGACCCCAGGGACGCACGTTATTCGTCACCTATGTATGTAACACACAGTACCAGCGATGCTACGTATGTGACCGCCTTAATTACTCTTGTCCTATGGCACCTAGAGGGTTCAGATTTGTATGGGAACTAGTTTAGGATCCCACGGAACAATACTGATGGTTAGCAACCCCCCAAGTTCAGCTGCGTGCGTGTGGGCGCGCGCGGGAGTGATAGAAAAGTATACAGCTTATACATCACCCAATGATAATAGTGACTTCCCCCCGACCCCCAGCACACCCAAATGACCTAGGTGAGCGTTTTTTTGTTGTTTTCCTTCATTACTAACCCATTTCATAGGTTTTCAGGAAAAACAAAAATTAAAAGTGGCTGGTCCTGGAATGTACTTTTTTATTATATCGCTTGGGGTCCAGTGGGTTAACTCACCTGCAAAGTAGTCATATCGCTTTCCAGTTTCCTCTTCAAAAGGTTGAGGTTCTCATTCTCCAGGGTAAGCTTTCTAACCATATCCACCGACTCAGCCAGGTCGGCTTCAGCGTTGCGACGACCACGATCCGACTGTTCGAGCAGTGTCCGGGATTCATCCATTTCAATCTGTAGTAAAGATAGTAATAATAATAATAATGATAATGTTAATAAGGAAGTGAGATTTATGTATAACGAAGATATGAAATTATATACATATTACTGCTTGATATTGATAAGGACATTTAGTGCGTAAGAGGTGACATTCGGTGTTCAACAGACTCTCTCACTGCTCGACGACAAGATTCTCTCCGTTCGTCAATCTCTCCTGTAGTTTCTTCACAATCTGAATAAATACTGTATATACATCAATCAAATATATAACATGAATAAATAAATCAACCCTGAACTGAAGAGTCAGCAATGGATAGATTCTGTAGCTGTTCGAAGGCTATGCATTGTTATTCGGTTATTCTCTCCTTACCTTCAGATTACAACTTCGTCATGAACCTAATACGTACACAAATGAGTGAATACATTGATTCAACCCTTGCCTGTATAATGCTAAGGCAACATTCAGCGTTCATCAGGCTCTCCCTCTACTTGGGGGTCACGCATTGTCAGTAGGCCTATCTCTCGTTCCACTTCTTACCCTCTGACTAAATTAACTAAATGTGTACAGTATAAACTCAGGCACATGCCCTATAGCTGGGGATGGCCGAATCGAGACTGAGCCCGAACAAAAACAACATGTAATGTTCCAATTTTTAGGTCCCGGGACCACTGTCACGTTCCCTCGTACCTTGCCCTGTCTCGTCGAGTAAGTGAATTTTACAAGGGGAGGAGGATTCCTAGCCTCCTGCCCCCAGAAGGAAAAGTAGGATAGTAAAAGAGACATACGAACTTGATACATATATAAATTATTCAGATACATAAATTATTAATACATAAACAAATAAAAGCCCTTACCTGTAGGGTATTCAGACGGCGTTCAGCGTTGGAAAGATTCTCTCGCTGTTCGGCGGCCACGCGCTCTCCGCCAATCAGTCTCTCCTTGTGATCCTTACCCTCCAACTGTAACTTCTTGGCAAACTTCTGCAGCTCAGCGTTGGCCTTGTTGCTGTGTTCGAGTGCCACCTCCAACTCGTGGATGTCCGTTTCCATCTTCTTCTGTAAGCGCACGGCCTCCGCTTTGGCCTTGGCTTCGGTTTCCAGCGAGGATTGGAGAGACTCGACCGATCGCTGTTGACATTTGCTGCGGAGAAGAACAGAAGTTATTATTATTATTATTATAATTGTTATTGTTATTATTATTATTATTATTATTATTATTATTATTATTATTATTATTATTATTCACTTGTATCGTATAATGAAAGTATAGGTAGCGCCAACGAACTTGACAAAACTCTAGACCCCTGACCTCTTCGTAACTCATAAGGACCTTGAGTAAACCGGCTGTAAATATCCACACCTATTTCCAGGTGGACTCTTCCCAAATGATAGAAATGTCAGCCCGATTGCTTTCATTCATTTTGAGTTGTTAGAAGATAAGGGGTCAAGATTATTGTCAAGTTCGTTGGTGCTACCTATAGTATGCTCACCGTGCATTCTCAAACTCTTCCTCCTTTTCATGGATACGTTTTTCAATCTCCTGTCGAATTTGGCCTAGCTCAAGCTGTGAGCGCAGGACTTTGGTTTCCTCTTGCTCCAGCGTATTCTCGGCTTCCTCCAGAGCAGCCTGGAGTTCGTCTTTCTCCATCTCCATACGCTTGATGGTCTTCTGGGCTTCATCCAAGTGTCGGGTATTGTCGTTCATCTGATTCATGAGATGCCTAACTTCATCAGCGAGGCCCTTGTTCTCACGTCGCATGGAGTCCATGTGCTCTAGGTTCTCCTCGTAGGCGGTGCTGATCCGGAAGTTCTCGGTAGCCAGGGTTCTCATTTCCTTCTGGGAGGAGTTGAGTTCCGCTCCGATATCATCTACCTTTAACTTCCACTCGCCGATGATCTTTTCGAAGTTCCGCTGCTTTTTCTCCGCTGCGGCAGCCATGGTTTGCGCTCGCTCCACCGCCACCTGCATTTCCTCCAACTCTGACACAGCACGATACTTGGTCTTCTCCAGGTTCACATTCTTTACATTAAGCTGTTCAATCTGTGCCTCTGCTTCATCCAAGCGGCAGGAGAGCTTGAGACGGGAAGCTTCAAGTTCTTCAGCACGCGCCAAGCCTTCGGACTCATACTTGGAGCGCCACATGAGGGTTTCTGCGCTAGCCTTAGACAGGAGACGCTGCAGCTCGTTCCTGGTGTCGTGCTCATCATCAAGCTGTTCTCGCATGCAGTCGATGTCGTGTTCTAGGTTGCGGTATTTGCCCAGAAGTGTTGCCCGGAGCTGCAAAGAAAATAGGAGTCAATGGAAAGATGGTAATTTAAGATACTAATTCAAACTAAGATATGTTTTTATACTCCCAGGCGGACTTGAAACACCGACAGTCAGGATAAGTGTCCATGCTATAATTCACTACACCACGGCGTGATGCATTTCCGCCATGGTGTAGTGGATTAAAGTATGGACACTCGTCGTGACTGTCGGTGGTTCGAGTCCGGCTGGGAGTATAAAAACATTTAGTAACTCACATGTATTTGTGAGATATATTTGAAACCAAGATATATTATATTACTATGTGGCTTCATTATCACCAAGTTACTATAGGTAGTGCCAACGAGCTTGAAAATAATTTAGATCCCTGATCTCTTTGTAACTCATAAGGGCAAAGAGGTAACTGGCTGTAAATATACACACCTATTTCCTGGTGGACTCTTCCCAAATGGTAGAAACGTCAGCCCGATTGCAATCATACATTTTGAGTAACAAGAAGTTAAGGGGTCAAGATTATTGACAAGTTTGCTGGCGCTACCTATACTTACCTTGCATTCATTTTCAGCTGTCTTCTTAGTTTCCTGTAGATGGTTGGAAATGGAGATCTTAAGTTTGGAGAGGGCCCCCAGTTGCGTCTCCGCCTCCTCCACCTGCCGCAGGAGGTCCGAGTTCTCCGCCGCCAGCTTCTTCTTGGTGCCGTCGAAGTCGCTCAGGTTCCGTAACGCTTCGTCTAATCGCGCCTGCACCTCCTGATTCTGGTGCTGCATTTGCTTGTTGAATTTTTCGCCATCGGCCTGGATAAGCAGAAAACAATCTAAATTAACCCCTTCTGTACCGGCGAAGGCTTCTTAATTTTGCTTTAGCTGTATTTAGACGATTTTCTACAGTTTTAGAAGGAGTTGAGGTAGTAAAAATGGTTAATCGATATAGTTCAAAGTCTGTTAATTACTGGAAATATATACATACATGTAACATATGGATAAACGGTGGGTGCCTAACCACGAAGGAGATTGAAATAGGGGAGCTATTACGCCGCCAAAGGCTGCTTTCTAGGGCCATGCCTAGCTGATGCTTAGAGGATCGGGTTCTATAGGAAGCGCCAACTAACTTGACAATAATCTTGACCCCTTAACTTCTCATAACTCAAAAGGGCCTAGAGCAAACTGGCTGTAAATATCCACACCTATTTCCTGGTGGGCTCTTCCCAAATGATAGAAATGTCAGCTCGATTGCATACATTCATTTTGAGTTATGAGAAGTTAAGGGGTTAGGATTATTGTCAAGTTTGTTGGCGCTACCTATAGTCATAAGGTGATGGGCTGGTCTATCAGAGTGAGAGATGAGCGTTCTCTGCCATACCCATAGCTTACTCTGACTGTTCCTTTTCGCATATATATTTTATAGATCTCAAGTGGCGGCGTCTCTTCCTTGGATTGACCTCTCTAGACTCGGAGCCAAAGTGTCACTTCCAAACTTTCCCTTCATAATTGTTAAGGGGTACAGGGCCTTGGGTGGGGCTTTGGCGTCCCGGGCGTTTCCGCACTCTCCTCAGCCCCTCACCTGGGAGTGGCTTCGGTCACCTGGGCTTTCTTAGTGGTAAAGCTGGGAGGGTTCTGTGGAGGCTCGCTTGATTATGGCCTTGGCCTGCTCGGGACCTGTTTTATGCCTTTTTTAAACTCCTCATTAATTCCATTGTATAGTCCTAATTGTACCCACCTTCTCCCGGGCAATCTTGTCCACCTCCAACTTGGCTTCACTCAGGTCTCTCTTTAGGAACTCCTGCTCCTTCTCCAACCTGTAAGAAAATATATCTTGTTGAAAAATAAGGAGAATTTAGTATCTTTCTTTTGGTTATGGCTGGTCCTATCCAGAGTGTGGTTTGGCATCCTCTACCCAACCTTAGCTGTTTCTGTTTGTCTCTTTTCCTGTACTATTTTTCCTACTTCGCGGGTGGGAGGCTAGGAATCCTCCTCCCCTTGTGAAATTCGCCTACTAGATGGGACAGAGAAAGGGGCGAGGGAACGCGAAAGTGGTCCCAGACCCTAAGAATTGAAACTTTAAATGTTGTTTCTGTTCGGGCTCTGTCTCGAGTCGGCCACCCCCAACTATGGGGTATGTGCGTGAGTATTAAAAAAAAAAAAAAAAAAAAAAAAATAGTAAATAAAGACAAGTGTAAACTCAGAAAATGTTGACATAATGAATATAAACACCATATGAGGAGGAGCACTTTATTGACTTAGTGGTCCTCCTCATATGGTGTTTGGATTCACTAAATAATTATGTGTTTCTTTCTTCTACTCTGGCTACCATATGTCTATGTCGACTGTAAATTATTGTTAAATCCTAAAATTAACTTGGAGAATTTGTTTCGAGATGATGATGATGATGCAGTTTTTACCACCATGCACTCCCTGCTCAAGAGCTGGGCTAAGGTGGATGCCCTGATGATCAGGGACTTCAGTGAACAGTTGCCACAGATTGCTAGACCGCACCATCCACCAACAGCACTATAGTCTGTTCGCTGTAAGTAGGCGAGAAATCATGACCTCTATCCTCTGTAACTCGAAAAGGGCTAGAGCAAATTGGCTGTAAATGTCCACATCTATTCCTTGACTGACTCTTCCCAAATGGTAGATATATTAGCTTGATTACTCTAGTCGTTTTTTATATACAGAGGTTAGAGGTCATAATTTCTCGCTTACTTACAGCGAATAGACTAAAGCATCTACCAATAACTCACTTGCTGGCCCGAGACTCCAACACTAATGAAACTTTAACCCATACAGCACCAGTGGCGCTCTTACAACTTTTGTCGCTTCTCCAGATATTTCTCAACAACACATTTCAGGGCAAAAATCTGATCTAAGAACTACTTAGATCCTAAAAATGTGAACCACTTTACCTCGCCTTTGCCTGGTTGAGTGTGTCGATCTGTTCGGAGCCTTTCCACCCCGTCTCCCTCATGCTTAGCCCTACTTACAACATAAATAAGCCCCATTTACCTCGCCTTGGCCTTGCTGAGTGTGTCGACCTGTTCCAGATTTTTAGACGTTCGGCTCATTAGTTTGGCGATTTAAAGACTTTACGCCCCATTTCTTTGTCACTATCAAGACTTTTTGTGTCATTTAGGTGTCGATTTATTCCTGGCGAGCAATAGCGAGCCTGTAATTTAAGAAGGCCGGGACATTTTTCTATCAACAAATGGACAAATTTATCTTAAAGGGGGGTCTAGGGAATGCTTTTTACAGTTTGATGAAGGTCTAGGGAGGGAACTAAAATTTGTAGTAATAAGATGAAACCAAAAAATGTATATCACATTACCTCGCCTTGGCCTTATTGAGAGAGTCGATCTGTTTTAAGCCTTTTCCCCTTTCTCCCTCATGCTTAGCCCTACTTACCTCGCCTTTGCCTTGTTAAGAGAGTCGATCTGTCCGGACATGTCGGCCATGGTGTCGCTGTGTTTCTTGCGTTGGAGGTTGGCAATGTTGACGTGTTGGATGTTGGTCTCCTCCATCTCGCAGCGGAGTCGGGCCAGCTCTCCCTCGCGCTTCTTGTTCAGTTCAACCTTGGGAGGGGGGGGGGGGGACACTTGTTACAGGCAGCTTTTCCGTTTGTCTCCTTCATATACATAGGAAAATAAATAAATAAAAAACCGTATTTATTACAGTGCAGGCCTTCTGTTCAGTGAAGTTCAGAGTTACCAAATCAAATCCGCTAGATTGTAAATATATGCCGAAAATAGCTAGAATAATGCCACAATCTCTAGAATATCACTTACAATGACTCAAATCTCCAGAATATCACTAGAATTCATGCCGCTAGATGTAAAACAATGTCTGTAAATAGAAAATCTCCAGAGTATCACTAGAATTCATGCCACTAGATGTAAAGATTTGTCTTTAAATCGAAGTAAACTCTCCTAGATCTAGCGGAAAAGTAGCTAAATTGGCAACACTGACCAAAAATTTAGATCTAGCGGGAAAGTAGTCAAGTGGCACCACTGACCTGGGCAGATGTGGCCTCGGCGGACTCCTCAAGGCGGTCCGTCACCTCGTTCAACTCCCGGGATAAGGTGATCTTGGCCTTCTCCGCGGTGGATCGAACTTGTCGCTCGTGGAGGATCTCGGCTTCCAATTCCTCCTGCCGGATCTCCATCTCCTTAATGGTCTTATTGTGCTTGATGACCAGGTGTTGCTCGTCCTCTACCTTTTGTACATGAATGTATATATATATTAATTTATGTCTATGTCTACTATTTTCTATGTCTACTTTTTTCAATATCCACATCATATATATATACTGTATATATATATACATTTTTTTTCTATGTGAGTGAGGGAGACAAAAGGCAGAACTGCCTGTGGCAATTACCTCCCCCAGAGTTGAAAGAGTGACAGGGCCAAAATCAAAGGACATTTGAGCCAAAATGCCTGGACACACTGAGTTTGAATCACTTTAATATAATATCTATATACTGTAATGTATATACTGTATACTAAACTGTATAAATGTCATAAAATATACTGTATATTAAGTATATCTCACAAATACACATGAGCTACTAAATGTCTGTATATTCTCAACAGGGCTCGAACCACCGACTGTCAGGACGATTGTCCATGCTTTAACCCACTCTACCACGGCGTGATAAAGGATACTTAACCTTTTTTCTAATTATATGGATCCTACGACTTGTGTATGAATTTAAATACATTCTCCGAGTAGGATTTCCCTTCTCCTTAATATAAATAGGAAAAGGTCAAGTACCCTTTATCATGCCGTGGTAGAGTTGGTTAAAGCATGGACAATCGTCCTGACTGTCGGTGGTTCGAGCCCCACTGAGAGTATAAATTAATATACTCTATATATATAATATAAAAATGTCATATATAATATTATAATGTCTAATATCAATATCAATACCTTCTTGGCAAGGGCGGCGATTTCCTGATCCTTCCGGCGGATGGCATTCTCGAGTTCCTTGCGGTTGCGGGTCAGGTCAGCCACGGTCTCCTGGGTCAACTTGAGGTCATTCTCCGTCTTCCGCTTGTACTTCTCGGCATCCACGCGCAACTTCTTCTCATTCTCCAGCGCGTCCTCAAGTTCGTCCAGGCGCTGTTCTAGCTTACCTTTGATGGTGTGGAGATGGTTACATTTATCCTCCACGCTCTGACTGTCTTCCGCGGACTTCTGGTTAATCTCCTGCAGCTGCTTCTTCTCTTTCTTCACCTGTCCAATGCAAATGTGTTTATTATTACCGGTACATGTATTTGTTTATTATTACCGGTACATGTATTTGTTTTCGTTTGCAACGTTTCGCATGCAACTGAGCTCCCCTTCTATAGGGTCTCTAGATGACTCACTGCTGTCTCCGAGCCCAACTGAGAATAATTGGCGCGGAAATAACTGATAAATGGGGGAAATACGAGGAAAATAGTCGATAATTGAGGAGGGGGGAGAAAGGAGGGGAAGGAGGGGGGAGGGGAGACACACATGGATGAGTGTTAGGAGGTACTAGAGGGGAATTATTTCACCTAATCACATATTTGTTTGTTTTGAGAGCCCCTGAGGTGTTTTGGAAGGTTTTTTCATGGTCTTGCTTCCATGAGACCTATCACGTTGGCTTTCTTTTTTCTTCTATATATTCCAACTACTCCCTCTCGGGCATAGACTGAGAGCCTGTACATTCTACCGCTGAACACGGTGAAGCCTGTGAGATCTTGTTCTAGTCTAGGGAGTGAGACATGTGAAGCAACCACCCATGGCTCAAAGCAGCCCCATCCCTAAAGCTGCTTCGTCTCTGCGCTTCACTGTCTCACCCCCTTGACTCGGACCCTCACTCTCAGAACGCCACCTATTTAGCAATGAACTCACAGATACTTCCGTAAGGCTTATCGTGCTTGCTGGGTTAAGCATAATACCTTGTTGATGAGTTCCTCTTGGGTGCTGATCTCATCCGACAGAGTGTGGATAACGTGTTCCTTCGCGGCCTTCTCCTGCTCGGCCTTGTGGATCGTTGACTCCAGCTCCTGCATCTCCTTCTTCAGGCCACAGACGTCGTGCTCAATGGTCTTCATGCTCTGCACCAAGGCCAGACGGGCTTCCTCCTCCTTCTGTAGGCGCTCACAGGTATCCTAAGGAACAAGACCACTCATTAAGGGAGCTCAGACGGTATTGTGCAGCATAATTTACTGGTTTGGCTGAATGGTTTAAAGCAGGGGTTTAGTTTGCTCTCTAAGCCTCTATCAAACTTAAAATAATACCCCCTAGACCCCCATTCTAGCTAAATTTGTAAATTTTTCGATAGAAAAATGTCCCGGCCGAAGGCCGGTTCCTCTTAAATTACAGGTTCGCTATCGCTCGCCATGAAAAAATTGACACCTAAAATTAATGACAAGTCTTAATATTGACAAAGAAAAAGGGTGAAAGGTCTTAAAATCGCCAAACTAATGGGCCTACAAATATGAAAACTAATGGGGCTAAGCATGAGGAAGAATGGGGGGGGGGGGGCCAGAAAAACGACCCATCTCCCCTTAAAGGAGATATCATTTACAAGCTTCTACCGTGAATGTTTGACGAACAACAATATCCCGGCAACAATTCAGAGTTCTAATGATAATGTCGAACAGGTAGGGAGAGAGGTAGCCTGACCAGGATTCGAACCCACTCACTCCAGGTAAATTTGGGAGAGTTCGGCACCGTTGCCACTCGGCCATGAGCGGATATAGGAGAAGCAACCTTAGTTCTTATTTGAAGAACCAGGTTATAGTCCTAATGGAGTGCTTAGCCAAATTGGCGAGGGGGAATGTGTAAAATAGTCATGGTTGAAGTCTAATAATTTCACCATGTGTATGAACTTATGAAGGCCTCACCCAGGGCCCTGTGCCCCTCAGCAATTATGAAGAGAAAGTTGAGGGGCAAAGGAAAAATGTGACGCTTTAGCTTCCAATCTTGGTAGATCGGAAGGTCAATCCACGGAAGAGATGCCGTCACTTGAGATCTAGAAAATATATAAGTAAAAGGAACAGTCAGAGTAAGCTATGGGTATGGCAGAGATCGCTCAGTTCTCACTCTGATAGACCAGCCCATCACCAAGGTGAGGCATTGGTTTCCCGGGCGTTTCCGCACCCTCCGGCTTCGGAGTGGCTTCGGTCACGCAGGCTTTACTGTGGTCGGCACGGAAGGTTCTGTGGGGGCGCTCGGTTATGGCCTTGGCCTTGCTCGGGGCTTTGGGGCTGTTCGGCCTGGCAGCTTGGGAAACAACAACAACAACAACTTATGAAGGCATAGTCCTCCACGAGACTATAACCTGGTTCTTCAAATAAGAACTAAGGTTGCTTCCCTTATATCCGCTCATGGCCGAGTGGTTACGGTGCCCAACTCTCCCAAATATACCTGGAGTAAGTGGGTTCAAATCCTGGTCAGGATACCTCTCTCACAACATTTCAGAGACTTGTTATACTTGTATCAGAAACTAGATTAAAGAGATGAATTTAACTCATACACTTGTACGAAGCCAGTACTAATGATAATATTTTCATTATTTTTAACATCGTTCTAAATACCAATATCCCTCAAATGAAATTTATGAAAGCATGTGACTCCCAGGATTTTTACCTAGGATATCTCATACAGAACTTACATACTCTAACCATTACACCATCAAGCACTTGTGGGGTATGTCTTTATCATTACCTCTAGTTGAGTTTCGAGGTCGATCTTCTGCGCCTTCAGCTTGGCCTCCTTCTCCAGGAAATCCGCGGCGCTGCCCTTCGAGTTCTCCAGAGACGAGAGCAATTTATTCTTCTCTTCCAGCAAGGCAACATTGGCGTTCTCAAGTTCCTTGCGGAGTTGACCCTCGATCTCCAAGTCCTCGAGGGCCTTAGTGACTTTATCCTCCAACGCTTTCATCTCGTCCTCAATCCGTGTGACGTTGAGTAGCGGCCTCACCTGAAACGACGAGATAGAATAAAATAATGTTTATTAAATCTTAATATTCAGAATGCATATTAAAACATAACGCGGTAGTATAAGCCTAATGAGAAACACATGTCTCTTAGCCACTTACTGAAACATGTATACTGTAGGATGAGGGCTGGTCCTATCCAGAGTGAGGTTTTGGCATCCTCTACCCAACCTTAGCCGTTTCTGTCTGTCTCTTTTCCTGTACTACTTTTCCGTCTATGTGCTGGCAAGATCGCCTGATAGGGTGGCACTGCAAGGGGAGCTGCAGACGATGGGGGCATTGGCCCGGGGATGCTAGCCCGAGGACTGATGATCCCCTTCGCCGTTACTTTCTCAGAGACAGATCTCATCTCACCCTGGCCACTTCGGGGGCCTGAGCATCTGGAGTGGCTTCGGTCGGGACTGCTCGACCAGACCGTCTGGGGAACTATAACAACAACAACATATATACTGTAATATTGTCTCCAGAATGCAAAAGTGGCTGCATGGGGGAACTCACACAGGCGGATCTTGTGTTCGAGTCACCTTACCTTCTGCCAGAGGGTGAACCACGGCCAAGTTCGCATCTTCATGAACCTCCTGAGGCTTCGTTGAACCACCTCCAGGGCAATACGCTGCTCCTGAAGCTTCTTGTACGCCTGGCGGCCGATGTAGCCTCGAACCCACGCCTGCAGCCACGCCACCATCCCGCCTAGCCGGTCGTCGCGGATCTCCTCCAGGGTACCCAGAGCGCCGGCACGGAAGAACACCTAAAATTAATGAGCGTTTATTATCACGACACTCATTAACCCGCTCATTGTGGGTAACGTCTTTTTATTGTTATTTTTCCTACCATTAGACGCTATTATTCAGCTATTATTCATGCGTGTTTGTTTGTAAGTAACAAATGGAAGGAGCGTGTAGGAGACTATGGTTCTTTGGGTGCAAGGATTTTGTGGGTGGGAATGAAAATAGGAATACAAACGTGGGTGGTTGTGTGTGTATATGCTCCTACAGAGGATAAAACTGTAAGAGAGAAAGAAGAGTTCTGGGTGAATGTTAAGGCTTGCCTGTATAAGTTTGGCAAGAGCGAAAGAATATTTCTGATTGGGTATATGAATGGGAAGGTGGGTGATAGGAAAGTTGATGGAGTGGTGGGAGGGTGGGGAGTATCGTCAGAGGTGAATGGAAATGGTAGTGCACTTGTGGACGTATGTGTGGGGAGGAGGCTGTGGATAGCCAACACCTTCCGACACAGAATGATACACAGATTCACATGGAAAGTGGTGTGAAGGAGGAAGGATGAGACAGTGTTGGAAAGAAAGGCACTGATTGATTATATATGTGTGGATGAACGAATGAAGAATGCTGTGCCGGAATCTAGGGTGTATATGGGTATAGGGGGGGGGGGGGTCAGTCTGACCATTATGTAGTAGTAGCTAAACTTAGGATACAAATGAAGTGGGTGAGGAGAGCTGGAGGGAGGCGAGAGGAAGGTGGAGTGGCGAAGAGGGTGGAGAGTTGCAGGTGGAGGAGATCAGGGAAGAGTTCAAGATATTAGTAGAGAGACGACTAGGTAGGTTTGACCTGGAGGGTATGGAGGAAGTGGAGGAGATGAGCAGTGTTTAAGGAAGTGATCTGTGCAGCATCTGAGGTGTGTGGAGTAAGGAGCATCTCTCTCTCTCTCTCTCTCTCTCTCTCTCTTTTACCCACCTTAGTGTTCCCCAGTCGGTACAAGTCCGGGTCCAGGCCAGACTTCTTAAAGCACGCCTTGGCCGCCTTCTTGTCGTCAGGTATAGCAGACATCTCCTTCGATGCCAGGATCTTGTACCTGGAAACATGGATGTACAGTCAGTCATACAAGTTCGTGGACTTCACCTGTTATCTGTTATTGAGTTCGCCACCTGCAAGTGGCACCGATTAGCATGTCGCCCATCGGTAATTTGTTTAGGGTTTATTCCCCTAGATGGGTTGCCCGCCAAGGCTATCAAGTCCCATCCACCCGGAAACACCCCTATCAGATAACAGGGGGAGCTCTAACACCAGAGACAACCCTATCACAGAGGGAGCTCTAACACCAAAGATAACCCTATCACATTGTAGGGGAAGAGTGGAGGAGGGGATTCACCCGAACTCCTCAGGGGAGCTCAGGGACCCTGACTCATACATCAGGGGAAAGAGGGTCTAGGTTGTGCCATTCAGGGCTGGACTGGTTAGTGTAAGAAGAGGACTTCCCCCACATTATGAAAGGGACTCCAGTGCGCAAGAAGGCCATGGAGGACGAGGAGGAGTTCAGGTACCCCGATTCCTCTGAGTCTAGTTATGGAAGTATATCACTGGAAACAAATGTATGCCTATAATTTTCTATACGTCCACTACAAAACTGTATATGCTATGTGTTGGAAAGCAAGTTCCGTCCCCCCAAAAACCAATTCAAATAGTTATAATTGTATAAGAAAAGCATAAGGGGGCCCACGAATGTTTATAAGTGATCGTACACTTAAAATCCATAGTTCGCCGAAACCTGTATACATCAACTGGACTTTTAAGGGGGGGGGGTCACCTGCTTTTTTTCTCTCCTTTTCTCTCTGTCTCTGGCTTGTATCCATTCGGCCCCATTCAGACTACTGTTTTATGACATTTATCCCCATCCAGGTGTCGAATGGAGAAATCCGGCTTCGCCGGAGACATTTTTCTATCGAAAAATGTACAAATTTAGCCTGCTGCTAAAAAAATGTTTTAAATATGCTGGCTCGCCAGGAAAAAATCTACACCTGGATGGGGATAAACGTCTTAGGCAGTAGGCTGAATGGGGCCGAATGGATACAACCCAGAAAGAGAGGGAGAGAGATAGACACACAAAAAACAAGATTGTCCCCCTTAACTTTTGTGTCTTTGTTTCCTTGCCAGTACTTATCTCTCTCTCTCTCTCTCTCTCTCTCTCTCTCTCTCTCTCTCTCTCTCCACACCACACCTCACCTGCTCTTAAAGTCGGAGTAAGGCATCCTGTTGGGGAAGCCCTTACGACAGATACGGATGCCCTCAAGCACACCGTTACAGGTCAGCTGATGCATGATGAGACCAGCATCAACGACACCTGATGGGAGAGATAAAGAAAGAAAGAAATACATGATAAAGTAGATGTGCAATCTTCGCATTTCAAAAAACACAAGAAACAAACCTGCATACCCAATTCTGCGACCTAGAATTCTGAATGTGGTCTTCATTCTCTTTACCATATTTATATATATATATATATATATATATATATATATATATATATATATATATTATATATATATATATATATATATATATATATATATATATATATATATATATATATATATATATATATATATATATATATATATATATATATATATATATATATACATATATATATTAACAAACTCATATGCAAATAATAATAATTGCTATGTTCTGATCATATGGTGTAGTGCCCATTAAAGCTAACATGTGTATCACATGTATTCATTAGTTTCATTAATTGGGTTTATTTGTAAGTTAATTGGTGTAGCCGTGGTTAAGTGCCCCATTAATTACCCCTTCCATTCGTGTAATCATTAGGCTATCATAGTGCAGTTGGGTATATGTATATATGGGTATGGATATATTGGGTACATGTTTTAACTGTCTTGATAGCGTAATAGTGCGCGGAATTTCGGTGTGAGTATCCTAGGTTCGAATCCTTGGAGTAACCACATGTATCCATTAGTTTAATTGAATTCATTAATTGGTTTTATTTATAAGTTAATTGGTGGGTTGGTGACAATATGAATAAAACTAACCTGGTGATTTGGTCTCGTTGGGCACGATACAACGGATGAAGTGAGGGTGGGTGGCGTTCAGTGTCTTCATCAGGTTACCCAGCTGGTCCTGTGGGGGGAAAGAGGGTTAGAGTAAATTAATGAGAGAGAGAGAGAGTGTGAGAGTTAGAGTGAGGGATGGGGGGGAGTGAGAGAGAGAAAGAGGAGTTGTGGGGAAGGGTTAGAGTAAGTTAACCCTCTCCGACATATGACGCGATTTTGAGCCTATTAGGGATACTTTAAAACCTTTGTTACCATCAGGGGTATTTAGAAACCTTTAGTTTAGTTACTTCAACCTCTGCAGTTGTCTTTGAGTTAGCTGTGGGCAGAAAACTAATTTTGGAGAGGTAATTATAAGAGTGAGAGAACTATTTCTTATTGCTAATCTGGCAACCTCTGCGTCATATGAGTCTGAAGGGGTTAATGAGAGAGAGAGAGAGGGACAGGGACAGAGAGAGAGGAAGGGGGGAGGGGGTGAGTTTAAGATTTAATGAGTATATTATACTCTTTCATGTAATTTACCCTTTCAAGATCCAATACGCATTTCTGTTCTGTTTTCTGGCTATTATTAGACGATTATATTCAGATTAAGTAGCTTATCGGGAAGTCAGAGGGTTAATTGAGGGCTTTACCTTAAGGGGAGATCTCCACTCGAGGGTTTTTTCTTGACCCCTTTCTCCCTCATGTTTAGCCCCATTGATTTTGATATTATAAAACGTTTGCCCCATTAGTTTAGCGAATTTAAGAACTTTCACCCCATATTAAGACCTTTCGTGCCATTCAGGTGTCAATTTTATCCTGGCGAGCGATAGCGAGCCTGTAATTTAAGAGGAACCGGCCTTCGGCCGGCACATTTTTATACCGAAAAATGTACAAATTTATCTTGAAAGGGACTCAAGGGGGTGTAATTTTAAGTTTGATGGAGGTCTATGGAACAAACTGAATACCTCTTAAGGGTAAATTATATAATATAGAAGTGTTTTTCGGTAGATTAAAAAACACGTTATTCTGATCATCATATTGCAATCCTTTATGTTACTGAGCTAAACAAAATTGTACATCTTCTCATTGCATTCAATAGAATGTTCTAAAAGTAGTTATCTTTTATAAGTAAGTCAAATATACAGTATATTACATTTAGTAGTAATGGGTTGAGACTTACCCTGTAGCCAGATGAGACCGTTTGGAACCCTCCAGACTTCTTTCCTCGCCCTCCTATAAAGCAAGATTAATGTGGTTAAGGAATCATATATAAATACTATTCTATATTATATTAATATTTATTAATATTTTTTAATATTTATTAATATTATTTTTATTAATTACTATAATATATATAGGATAATGTATAAAATATATATAATATATACCGTATATATTATGATATATAATATATACCGTATATATTACGATATGTACAGCTATAATCAAGGTAGTAAGTACAACTTGTAGTGAAGGCGGAAAACTCTTCACAATTCGAGCTGAACTTGAATTCAGGCCATTGAGGTGGGAGTCCGATATACTAACAAGAATGAATCGTCCCCATGCACCTCTGTCCCCAGTCAGTCGACGCCCCTACTCCCATCCAGCACTGCTTTCACGCATACACTTATTAACTCCATCCTTCCACCTCTCTCTCGGTCTACCTATCCCTCTTTGTCCTTCCACTTCACTCTCGTACACTCTCTTAGTCATTCTCTCGCTTCCCATACGTTCCACATGGCCTAATCATCTTAAGGTGTTCCTTTTCACACTTTCCAGCACATCTACATCCACACCACACCGCTCTCGTACTTCCTCAGTCGTCTGTCTATCCCTCCATGTAACTCGGCATGCACTTCTCAAGTAACTCATTTCCACCCCTCTCACTCTTAGTTTGTGTCTCTCCAACAACGTCCATGCTTCGCTCCCTTACGTCAATGTCGGGATTACCACACTGTCATGCAAGGATTTCTTTACTTCCATGCTGACTACCCTATTACTTGTTACTGATTTCAGCGTTCCTACAACCCTCTTCCTTTGTTCTCCTGTTATAAATTATTAATTATTGAAATATTCTTTATGTGTATAATTTTTGTTACAATTAAGCATGGATTATGGAAATGCCACTGTGGAATGGGTCAGTGGGGGCACATCTGGGGCGCTTCCTCTGTAAGCGGGGCGTCGGATTGATGATGATGCTATGATATTTTTAAGTGAGCAAGTAGCAAAGCGATTTACCCTTAGCATCTCCTCCACCAGACTGGCCGGGGTGGTCGGCGAAGATGATGACAGCCAGCTCGTTGGAGGCCTTCTTGATCTGGTCCACCACAGTGTCGTTGAGGGGATCCTTGTTCTTCTCCAGCCACCCCGACAGGTTGTAGCTCACGGTACCGGCGTAGTGCACGATGGCGAAGTGGGCCTCAGGATTGCCTGGCTTGGGGGGCTTGGGCTTGATGAACACGGGGGTCTTGCCCAAGTGGTTGGCATTAAGCTTCTCGGCGAAGGACTTGTCAGTGGCCTTGGGGAACATGGACTCCTCCTCCAGGATAGACAGGAGACCCATTTTCTGTAGTGGTAGATCAAGGACATGTAAGAGGTGACTTAAAAATATATCATATATATATTTGTAGAAACTTAGCCCCTTCTGTACTGGCGACGTTTTTAAAAGTCTATTTGAGCTATATTTAGACGATTTTGTGCAGTTTACGAAGGATCTGTGGTAGTAAAAAGGGTTAAGCGAGATAGTTTGAGACCTGTTAATTGATAGAGGCCTTTTTAATACTAAATAAAATAATCTAATTGTAGCCAGAATAAAGTTAAGAAAATGGCACTGGTACAGAAAGAGTTAATCTCCCCAAGAAGTATGAAGATTAATGATACAATTCCGAAGACAAAATCTTGCCAGAAAGTCAAGGATAAAACGAACTTGTTTAATGGATCTCGTTTATTTCATGGATAATTGCTTATCCTAAAAGAGGGTTTCTGTACTCTCATCTCCTTCATGTTTAGCCTCATTACTTTAGAGATTTTTAAGACATTACCTCCTTCATTTTGGTGATTTTAAGACCTCTCGTCCAGTTTATGTGTCAATGTTTTCCTGGCGAGCGATAGCAAGCCTGCAATTTAGGAGGAACCGATCTCTGGCCGGAGCATATTCTTCATAAAAATGCACGAATTTATCTAGAAGGGAGGGCTGGGGTGTGTATTGTTTTTAAGCTTGATAGGGGGTCTAGAGTGCGTCAGGGGGACTTTGTTGTCTTGATGAGACACAGCGTTGTGACAAGACTGTGCTACAGTAAAGGGACTGAAACCGTACTCTCTGTGGATAAAGCAGTCTTTAAACATGTATGTATGTATATATGCATACTTTACCTTTTCGAAGAGCTCAATGCAGGCCTGTAGATCCATACCAAAGTCCACGAAGACCCAGTTGATGCCTTCCTTCTTGTACTCCTCCTGTTCCAGCACGAACATGTGATGGTTGAAGAACTGCTGCAACTTCTCATTGCAGAAGTTGATGCAGATCTGCTCGAACCCGTTGAACTTCAAAATAAATAAGGAAAGTCCATTGTTATGTTACTCTGTCAAAAATCAAGGTCCAAAAATAGTATGAAAACAGAATATATAATCATTGGGTGAGTTGATGGTGTTTTCAAATGTTTACCCTTGTATAACATGGGTTTATTACCCATTATTAGTATACTGTTGGTATATTTTTGACACTTTAATAAGTTTGTTCATACTTATAATTGTTTAGAGTTACATCTAGCCACCATTAAATAACTATTCTAAATTCCTATACACCAATTCGAATCTTTGAACATTTAAAGCCAAGTTCTGAGGCAAATATATCGAAGCCGGCATGATCCAAGGTAACGCCAAGACCACCCGTAATGACTACTCCTTTTGCTTCCTAAATATTGGGTTTAGTTCATTTATTACTATCCTCTCTACCGTACTTACGTCAAAGATTTCGAAGCCGGCGATATCCAAAACCCCGATGAAGTTGGCTCTCTTCAGTCCAGTTTCAAGCGTGACATTACATTTAGCCACCAGGAACTTGAATACCCGCTCGAACATCGCCTTGGCCATGGCGCCCACGGAGTAGTTGCACTGGTTCACGTTCATACCCTTGGCTACGAACTCCGCGCCAACCTTGATCTTGGGTTTGGTGATGTTCCGGTATAGATCGTCAGCGTCTACACCGAGGAGTTCAGCCAGCCTTAGACCAACCTGGAACAGTTAAGAAGAAATATTGGTGTTGCTACTATATAACATCCTACTATAAAGGGCTTGGATATTTGTTGTGTATTCCAATCAAATAACTCACCTCAGTACCATCGGGTTCGGCTTGTTCCTCGCGACCCCTCTGTTTAAACTTGAGTTCTCCCAGGTGCATGACACAGGCGGTCATTCGGTACACGTTCTCGATCTCAGTCTTGTTGAAGCCCAGCACGTCGAAGGCATCCTGAGTAGAAACAATATTATTTTTATGCTGCGTAATGTGTGTCTCCAAAAAAAATGCATATATATAATACATATTATGTGTATATATGTATGTATGTATGTATATACTCAGGCACATACCCCATTGCTGGGGGTGGCCGACACGAGACAGAGCCCGAACAGAAACAACATTTAAAGTTCCTATTCTCAGGTTCCGGGACCACTTTCGCGTTCCCTCGCCCATTTCTCTGTCTCGTCGAGTAGGAGAATTATACAAGGGGATATACTGTATATACTGTATACAGTATATACAGTATATATATATAATATATATATTTTGTTTTTCTTTAATACATACGAGGTTGAAAGATATATATATATATATATATATATATATATATATATATATATATATATATATATATATATTAAATGAGCCTGATCTCTAATGTGAATGTGTGGTATATATATACAGTACTTCAACAATACACAAGTCAACCCTTCATCTTCTCTTAGTATTCTGGGTGTTTCTTTTTCTTCTGGCCTTTCTTGGATATATCATATTACCACTCTTGCTAAAACAGCTTCCCAGAAGTTACTGTAGGTATGCTCAACCATCTCCGTTGGTTCTTCACCCTCGTACAGCTTCTTGCTCTGTATAGGGGCACAGTGCGTCCGTGTATCGAATATAACAAATGAATGAACAAATGAATGAACAAATTAATAAAACAATGAATGAACAAATGAATAAATAAATGAATGAACAAATGAATGAACAAATGAATGAAAAATGAATAAACCAATGAATGAACTTGCAACTCACGTGACAGAACTGCATGTCTTCAGCGTCATCAATGGAGGGAACGGTGACCTTGCCCTGAGACACGTAGTGGTAGTCGTAGATGTCGTCACTCAGAAGGCATATAGCTGGTGAAAAGAGAGCACATATTTTAACCCTTTTATTATCCGATTACGCATTTCTTTGAGGGAGAATGGGCCGGTTTTCTGGACCACTTTCTCCCTCATGTGCAGCCCCATTAGTTTTCAGATGTTAAGATGTTTGCCCCATTAGTTAGTCCATTTTAAAACCTTTCGCCTCATTTCTTCGTCAATATTTAGACCTTGTGTGCTATTTAGGTGTCAATTTTTTTCCCTGGCGAACGATAGTGAACCTGTAATGTTGGAAGAACCGGCAAATTTTTCTATCGACAAATGTACAAATTAATCTAGAAGGGGGATCTAATGGATGTTTAATTGTTTTTGATTTGATAGAGGTCTAGGGAGGAAACTAGAAAAATAATGAATACTTGCAAAAATCGCCCAAAAAGTGAACCAACCCCCGTTAACCCCTTATGTACCGGCAACATATTTTTCGCTATATTCTGGCTTTTTTTAGACGATTAATAATTAAAGAATTAATTTATTTATTTATTATTATTGTATTATATAGACGGCAAAAAATATGTAGAGGATTAAAAACAAATACTCACGTTTGAGTTCTTGAACTTGTCCGGTCATCATCTCGTAGAAGATATGGTAGGATCGCTCAGCCGCCTGTTGGGAGATGACACGGGCCTTCTCCAGCAGGTACACCTCAATGTCAGCACCGGACAGCTTGCCGGAAGGTTGGAAGTGGATACGGATGAACTTGCCCTGGAAGAAGAATATAAGTGTTTGAATTGACCAAGTGAAAAGGAAAGGAAATCTATCTTAATCATGAACTGTGAGAAGATAAAAATGAGCTTACCCTGGAAGAAGAATATAAGTGTTTGAATTTGCCCTGTTAGAGAAAATGAATTAGATTGATATCCAGAATTCGAAAATGGATATTAATCGTGATCGAGCACTTAACCTTTATCTGTGTTGGTGGTGTAATGGTTTAGATGCTTATGTTCTGGGTGTGGTGTCCAGAGTTGGAATCCCGGGAGGACCATATGCTTTCATTAGTTTATTCAAGTACATTAGGGTTTGTAATTGATGATTAATGTTAAGAACAGGGTGTTACTTATTATATAGCTACTGTATTTCACTTGGGGAAAACCCTTTCTGTTTCCACAACCATCTTTGGGTGACCAGGGCTCCCATATGTATGCTTGTCAGTCATGTGTGCGTGTATCTAGACCTTTTAAATTTAATTTTTGACTTTTACTAATGGATTTTGAGCAGATTCTCTTCTAGAGGATAATAAACAGAGAGAAACAACTGAAATTAATGGCAATAGAGGATAAAATATAAAGGAAAGATACTAAAGAAACAAAGGACCACAACAGATAAGAGAGGATATAACTAAATTAAAACAAAACAAAATACTTACGAAACGGGAGGAGAGGAGAGACAGAATACGTAATAGACGAGAGGAAAGCAAGGAAGATAACAGAACAGAGAGACAGAGAGGATAGAACTAGATGAACTCAAACCAAATACTTACGAAGCGAGAGGAGTTGTCATTACGGGTGGTCTTGGCGTTACCGAAGGCCTCCAGCACGGGGTTGGTCTGCACGATCTGGTCCTCCAAGTTCTGTAAAAGATATTATTGTTGATACTTGGGGTTTTGTGCTGTAGCGCTAATAAGTCATGTCTCCTGCATTACCTTCGTAAGTTGAATAAAATGAACTAATGTTAGCCAGTATATAGAGAAATATCGTACTATTACTGAAAGAGGTAGGCGTTACTCGCCTTCTTCTCCTCCACCTTCTTCTTGCTGGTGGTGGCGCCGACGTTGGCGAAGTAGGACAGTACCTTCTTGGTGTTCTCAGTCTTACCGGCGCCAGACTCACCACTGGAGGAAGAGAAAGGGTTGGCAATTTAACTTAACTAAGCCAAATCTAACCTATATTAACTGTAGGTAACCAAATCTAACCTATACGGACTTAAGCAAACCTAACCTAACCTAACATTGCCTCATCTAACTAAACCTAACCAAATTGTTTTGTGTTATCAGTCTTTCCGGCGCCAGACTCACCACTGGGAGGCGAGAAAGGGTTGGCGATTTAACCCAACTAAGCCAAATCTAACCTATACTAACTGAAGCAAACCTAACCTGAGCTAAACTAACCCACCCAAACCTAATCTAACCTAACCTATCTAAATTTAACTTAACTAAATCTAATGTAACCTAAGCTGACCTTCTTGGTGTTCTCAGTCTTACTTGCGCCAGATTCACCAATGAGAGAGAGAGAGAGAGAGG
>CM064538.1:23952714-24050214 GCA_032716605.1 Paralithodes platypus
GTTACACTCAGTTCTTAACATTAATCCTCTATTACAAACCCCCATGCACTAGAATAAACTAATGAAAGCATATGGTCCTCCCGGGATTCGAACTCGGGACACCCCACCCAGAACATAAGCATCTAAACCCCATATCAAAAGAGTACAGAACATTATTGCTCGACTTTCACAATATTCACTATGCTATTCACTAAGTATTATTCAAAGACGTCACTACAACATATGGAGGTGATTACGTAAACACGCTGTCTGAGCATTGAACCCACTTCCTCACCTCCCCTTCATAACTACAGTATGTATCATAAAAAAAAAAAAAAAAAAAAACATATATACTATATATATATATATATATATATATATATATATATATATATATATATACAGTATATATACAGTATATATATTTGTTTTTTGTCTATGTGATTATAATTATATACTCCTTGTCTCTCACTCTCTCTCTCACACACTCTCTCACGCTCTCTCTCTCTCTCACTCACTCTCATTCCCTCACTCTCTCTCTCTCTTTGATAAATAGGGTACACTTGCCTCTATGTACGACAATGGTCATCTGACAAACTGAGTATCGAATCTCCTCTGGTCGCTACTGGATTTTTTTGACAGGTTGTTGTTCTGTGTTAACCCCTTCTGTACCGGCGACGTCTTTGAAATTATGTTATGGCTGTATTTATACCATTTTGTGCAGTGTAAAAAGAATCTGTGGTAGTAAAAAAGGGCTTAGTGAGATAGTTCAAAGCCTGTTAATAGCTGGAGACTGCTTTTAAACTGATTAAAATCGTCTAATGATAGCCACAAGAAAGTTAAAAGGACGACACCAGCGCTGAAGGGGTTTAGTAGACGTATTGTTTGCTTGACTTATAAAGTATGCATTTGGCTTTCCTAAGGAATACTTACGTTGCAACATATCCATGTAGGCGCCGTCAGAGATGGCGAAGATGTGGGGTGGCACCTCATTACGCCTCTTGCCCTGGTAGATCTTGACCACACGGTTGGTATAGATGGGGTAACGCTTGTAGGGGTTCACGGCGATACAGAAGAGACCGGAGTAGGTGTAGATCAGCCTGTTGACGTAGCGGATCTTTAGGTTGTAGAGGACAGAGGGGTCGTTTAGATAGGTCAAGTTGGACATATCTTCGCATTTTTCGAACTTCGGGGGATTGACTTGGTTGACCAGATCCTTCTTCCAGTCCTTAGTCTCCCCGCCGGAGTACACGGTGATGAGGTCCCCCTTGGTGCCCTGGATCTCGCCCTCGATGAAGCCCTCCTTGTCGTTCGGGACCCAGCAGGACTTCTTGGAGTCGTAGGGCTTGGCTTGGTCCTGCATCTTCTGTTCCTGTGAGACAAAGAGGAACTCGGTGGGGTCCGGGTCGGGCCCGGTGCTCTTTTTGACGTGGCCGGGCATGGTGGTGGTGGTGGCTGTGCTGGCTTCGAACCTCTTTTTACCTCAACTGGAAACTTGTATGGTCGGAGGAGACCTTTCTGTGAGAACAAGAAGAGGGGAAAGAAAATAAGAATATCTATTCTTGACATTGGAGGTGGTGGTTTATACTCCCATTAAAAGGTTAAGTACCCTTTATCACGCCATGGTAGAGTGGGTTAAAGCATGGACAATCGTCCTAACTGTCGGTGGTTTGAGCCCCACTGGGAGTATAAAAACATTTAGTATCTCACATACATTTGTGACATATGTATGTATGTATGTATATACTCAGGCACATACCCCATTGCTGGGGGTGGCCGACGCGAGACAGAGCCCGAACAGAAACCTCATTTAAAGTTCTTATTCTCAGGGTCCGGGACCACTTCCGCGTTCTCTCGCCCCTTTCTTTTTTGACTGACATGCAGTATACTTGGTGCCGCGACATCATTTAATTGTCCGATTGTGCATTCTTGTCCCCACTGTAATATTATGTATGGAAGTGAGAACCATAAGAATATACTCTTACAGGGTGGATTGGTTATGTATGGAAGTGAGAACCATAAGAATATACTCTTACAGGGTGGATTGGTTATGTATGGAAGTGAGAACCATAAGAATATACTCTTACAGGGTGGATTGGTTATGTATGGAAGTGAGAACCATAAGAATATACTCTTACAGGGTGGATTGGTTATGTATGGAAGTGAGAACCATAAACATATACTCTTACAGGGTGGATTGGTTATGTATGGAAGTGAGAACCATAAGAATATACTCTTACAGGGTGGATTGGTTATGTATGGAAGTGAGAACCATAAACATATACTCTTACAGGGTGGATTGGTTATGTATGGAAGTGAGAACCATAAGAATATACTCTTACAGGGTGGATTGGTTATGTATGGAAGTGAGAACCATAAGCATATACTCTTACAGGGTGGATTGGTTATGTATGGAAGTGAAAACCATAAGAATATACTCTTACAGGGTGGATTGGTTATGTATGGAAGTGAGAACCATAAGAATATACTCTTACAGGGTGGATTGGTTTTAATACATTATTTAAACCAAGTGGTTTAAACCACGTTTTTTTTTTTTTTTTTTTTCTGTGTGTGATTTTACAACTTTGAAAAGAGTTAAGGTAATTTTAGGGTAATATAACAGCATATTTATGAAGTAATTAACAAAGAGATCGTGCAGTTCTGCAAAAGGTGTTAAACAAAGGATAGTTTTGTTACCATTTCACAGAGCAATGTCAGTATTATTATTGGATAATTACATTGCAAACTATTTTGTTACTGTGGATAATATTTTATTAGCACGGGTTAGAGTTAATTCCAGCATATATTTCTATTAATGATATGGCGTTTTTAATTTCAGATATAGCCATGAATATATACAATTCTGATTTATGAATTTTATTTATGCCATAAAAAAAGTGTTCTATTCAAGAAAAAAGAAAAAGTGCTTTAAAAAAAAGCTGTCTATATTCATTTGCACACATATAATATAGCATCTACATTTACAATATATATATATATATATATATACATAGTTTTGAGGGTTTTTTAACATGTTTTGTTTCCACCCTGATAACGAGTATAGTTTGCCATCCAGTAGTTAGTACTTATAAATCGTCTTAAAATCTTTAAAAGCAATGGGGATAAACATGAGGGAGAAAGGGGTCCATAAAAAAATCCCTCAAGTGGAAATCTCCCCTTAAGTCCCTGTCTGTCAGAGCATCAACAGGTGACAGCATAAACCACCTGTACCATCCATATATCGACTCACTAATAACTCGGTAAATTACAGTTCCCATCAAAATGTCTCAGTTATGTTAAATATTTTGTCGTGAGATATGGTGCTAGTTATATAAACATGGTCTTGGTATAATGCAGCGACATAGAAGTTTCATATTTTTCCAATAGGTATTGAGATATTAGCTGCTAAGGGATTCAATGTATCGTCAGTTGTAAGGAAACAGAGTATATGTATGTATGTATGTATGTATTTATGTATGTATGTATGTATGTATATAAGTATGTATGTATGTATGTATGTATGTATTTATGTATGTATGTATGTATATATGTATGTATGTATGTATGTATGTATGTATGTATGTATGTACCGGGTTTATACTCAGGCACATACCCCATAGCTGGGAAGTGGGCGACTCGAGGCAGAGCCTAAACAGAAACAACATTTAAAGTTCCAATTCTTAGGGCCCAAGACCACTTTCGCGTTCCCTCGCCCTTTTCTCTGTCTCGTCTAGTGAGCTGAGAGGTATAAACAATTTCGTAATCACTGTATGCACATATATATTCATCCTTTCAGTATCGGTGCCGTCCTGTTAACTTTATTGTGGGTACTATTAGACCCTTTTAAGGGGAGGTTTTTAGTTTGTTTCCTACTCCTCCAGCAATCTAAAAATGTCACCCCCTTGACCCCCTTTCAAGATAAATTTGTAAATTTTTCGGTAGAAAAATTTCCCGGCCGAAGGCCGGTTCCTCTTAAATTACAGGCTCGCTATCGCTCGCCAGGATAAAATCGACACCTGAATGGCACGAAAGGTCTTAATATGGGGTGAAAGTTCTTAAAATTGCTAAACTAATGGGGCAAACGTTTTATAATATCAAAAGCAATGGGGCTAAACATGAGGGAGAAAGGGGTCAAGAAAAATATCCCTCAAGTGGATATCTCCCCTTAACTACCACCGGTGGTTCTTAAGCTGCACAAAACCATCTAAATATAGCTAGAATACAATATTAAAAAGACGTCACCGGTACCGAAGGGGTCGAGCCTTACTTACGAGGTTGTCTAGTTTGTGATGGTGTCCTTAGATCGTCTGCCTCCCCTACAGCAGCAGCACCTCCTATAGCCCTAACCCTCCTTCTTCTGTGTCCTCTCGTCGTACAGTGACCAGGTAAGTTGAGACTCCTCGGCGGTAACGATACAGGAGAGGGGGCGCAGTGGGGGTCTAGAGGGGGGCATTACGGAGGGATCTAGCTAGGTAGTGGGGGTCTTGGGGGAGGGGGAGTGGGGTCTAATAGTTACCAGATTAAAATGAAAAGGATGTCACCGGTACAGAAAGGGTTAATTTCGAATCCTTCCTGGTTGAGCAATACTTACGAGGTTATATTATTATTATGGTGTCCTTAGATCGTCCGCCTCCCCTACAGCAGCAGCACCTCCTACAGCCCTAACCCTCCTTCCGTGTCCTCTACTCGTACAGTGACCAGGTAAGTTGAGAAGCCCTGATGGTAACAATACAGGAGAGGGGGCTCTAGGTTGGTAGTGGGGCTCTTGGGGTGTACTGGGGTCTATGGGGGGCAAGGGGGGGGGGTCTAGAGGGGGGCATTACGGAGGGCTCGAGGTGAGTAGTGGGGATCTAGAGGGGGCCATATGGGGCGCTCTAGAGGGGCAGTGGGGCTCTTGGGGTGTACTGGGGTCTAGAGGGTGGCATTACGGAGGGCTCTAGGTGCGTAATGGGGTCTAGAAGGGGCGATATGGGGGGCTTTAGAGGGGCATTACAGGGGTCTCTAGGAGGGCAAGGGAATCTAGGGGCTCTAGAGAGGGACATTACGGTGGTATAGGGGGCCTAGAGTGGGGTAGGGGGGTCGTAGAGGGATGGTAGGGAGTCGGTATGGCAAGGGGAAGTGGGTACTACAGGGAGGGGGGGGGGGGTATATGGGTAAAAAGGGTAGGACAGGTATGGGGTCAGGATAGCAGGGGAAGCGGTATAGAAGTAGGGAGATGGGAGGGTATGTCCGGTAGGTAGGGGGTAGAGGGTATGGATGAAAGAAGAGGGGAAGGGGAAAGACCGGTATGGGGTCCAGGTAAGATCGAGAGGGGGTGGGGAGGGGGAAGGTATGAGGGAGAGAGAGAGAGAGAGAGGGGGGGGGGGTCAAGTGAAAAGTCGATTGTTTGTATTCATTCAGGGGAGATGGTTCACTTTTTGGTCGATTTGTTCATGTATTTAATTAGTTTTCTAGTTTCTTCCCTAAACCTCCATTAAACTGTAAAGAACATTCATTATATCCCCCTTCTAGATTAATTTGTACATTTTTCGGTAGAAAAATGTCCAAAATTACAGGCTCACTATCGTTCGCCAGGAAAAAAAATCGACGCCTATATAGCACAAAAGGTCTTAATATTAACAAGGAAATGGGGCGGAATCTCTTAATATCGACAAAATAATGGAGCAAGCATATTAAAATCTGAAAACTAATGGGGCTAAGCATGAGGGAGAAGGTGATCTAGAAAAACGACCGATCTCTCCTTAAGAAGGACCTATGTTAGTAAGAGAATTTATTGAGATCATATTCACCCATTTGAGTCGTATAGGCAGCCTACACATTAAGAAAAACGTCTGATAAATAAATAACCAGAATGTGATGAAAATTACGTAATGGTGGTGAAGGCTATCTGGCCGAACAGCCTCAAGGTCCCGAGCAAGGCCAAGGCCATAACCGAGCGCCCCCACAGAACCCTCCCTGCCCACCACTAAGAATGCCCAGTTGACCGAAGCCACTCCCAGGCGAGGAGCTGAGGAGGGTGCAGAAACGCCTGGGACACTAAAGCCCCACCCAAGGCCCTGTGCCCCTCAACAATTATGAAGGGAAAGCTGAGGGGCAAAAGAAAAGTGTAATGCTTTGGCTCCCAGTCTGCCAACCTCGAGGTTGGCAGTAGGGAGGTCAATTCACGGAAGAGACGCCGCCACTTGAGATCTAGAAAATATATACAGTAAGTAAAAGGAACAGTCAGAGTAAGCTATGGGTATGGCAGAGAACGCTCAACTCTCACTCTGATAGACCAGTCCATCACCAGTGGTGAAGAGGTTAACCCGTTTTGTACCGGCGACGTCTTTTCCACTGTATTCTGGTTACTATTAGACGATTTTATTGAGTTTAGAAAGGGATCTCCAGCAATTAAAAGGGGAGGGGGGCTGAGGGCTGGATTGGGGGGGGGGGCCTGAGGGCTGGATGGGGGGATGCAGGGGGGGCTAAGTTCCCTCTCCCCCCCACCGGTGGTAAGTAAGAATAGCACCGGACACAGTGACCACAAACGTAAAATTCCTCACCCTGGGTTTTTTGGCAGACACCGCATCTTTCAAGACCAACCTTCACTGATAGCAGGAAGAGAAGGCTGTAAGATTTGTTTTTTTTCTTTTTTTTTTTTCTTTTTTTTTCAGTACTGTAAGAATTATGTTTTTTCTGTTGTTTTTATGAAGGAGACAAAGGGCAAAGCTCTCTGTAACATTGCACTGTAAGAATTATTTTTTGTTTTATTATTTTTGTTTTTCTATGTGAAGAGAAGGCTGCACTGTAAGAATTGTGTTTTTTTGTTTTGTTTTTTTGTTTTTTTGTTTTTTTAGTACTTTAAGATTTACATCATTGTTTTCTGTTGTGGTTTGTTTTGTCCCTATTCTTGCTCTGTCTTGAGTCGGCCACCCCCCTCCCCCCTCCTGCTCTCCCCCCCCCCCCCCTCCCCCCCCAAAAAAAGGGAAAAGTGGGGATTGGGCCTGAGTATATAGATAGATAGATAGATAGATACAAGAATTACAGTATGTATTTTTTTTAATGAAGGAGACCAAGGGCAGAGCTGCCTGTAACAAGTGCCCCCACTCCCAATTGAAGAGCAGGTTGCACTGTAAGAATTACTGTATGTGTGTTTTTGTTTAATTTCTATGTGTATGTAGGAGAAAAGGCAGGACATTTTTTTATCTTCCGGAAAAAATGTACAAATTAATCTCGAAGGGGAGGGGGGGGGGGTCGGTCTTAGATGTGTGTGTGTGTGTGTGTAGATGTCTGTGTCTGTGTGTATGTGTGTGTGCGTGTCTGTGTATGCGTGTGTGTGTGTGTGTGTCTGTGTTTGTGTGTCAGTGGGTGTGTATGTGTGTGGTGTGTGTAGATGTGTGTGTGTGTGTCTGTGTTTGTGTGTCAGTGGGTGTATATGTGTGTGGTGTGTGTAGATGTGTGTGTGTGTGTCAGTATGTATGTATATTGTGTGTGTGTCTGTGTCTTTGTGTGTGTGTGTGTGTGTGTGTGTGTGTGTGTTTTTTTACCTTGATAGAAGTCTAGGTTTAGGAAGCAACCTAACTCCCTCCCCCCCCCCCCCCTCCCCCTCTTATGTTAAGGGGTGGGGGGTGGGGGGTGGGGGGTGGGGGTACTGCTTGGATTTTGGTAGATATATTTATCTATTCATTTATTTTTGAGTTTCCTCGCTAGACCTCCATCATGCTTAGAAAAACACCCCCTAGACCCCCTTTCAAGATAAATTTGTATATTTTTCGGTAGAAAATGTCCCGGCGGTTCCTTCTATAATTAGATGCTCGCTATCGCTCGTCAGGAAAAATTTGACACCTAAAGGGCACGAAAGTTTTAAATGTTGACACCAAAATGAGGCGAAAGGTCTCAAAATCGCCAAACTAACGGAACGAACGTCTTAAAACCTCAAAACTAATATGCTAAACATGAGGGAGAAGGGGGTTCAGAAAAGTGAGTAGTACCCCCTAAATACGTTGTTTTTTTGGCAGACATCTCACCTTTCAAGATCAGCCTTCTCTGATAGCAGGAAGAGAATACTCTGTAATATTCCTGTGTGCATTTTTCTACCGAAAAATGTACAAATACATATCGAAGGGGGGTCTTGTGGGTGTTTTTTTTAAAAGTTTGATAGAGGTTTAGAGAGCAAACTAAACCCCTTCCTTAAACCATTGAGCCGAACCAGTAAATTATGCTGCAAAATACCGTCTGAGCTCCCTTAATACTTAATACAGTCGCGCTAATAAATCATGTCCCAGCTGTCATTACGTTTGGCTTGCTCTGTGCTGTATTAATGTCTGTCAGATGTTGAATAGGGTGGGTAAGTGTAGGAACATTTTTGTATATCTCACTCGATATGAAGAAATGACGCTTAGATATTGCTGATACCAATTATTGATCAAAATATACTTGGTGCCGCGTCATCACTTATTTGCCCGACTGTACCGGAATCTATACCCAAGGTTCCTCAAGTGTTTTCTCCCTTAACCCCTTCTGTACCGGTGACGTCATTTTAGCTGTATTTTGGTAGCTATTAGACGGTTTTATGCACTTTAAAATGGGCTTCCAGCATCTAAGAGGCTTCGAACTATCTCACTTAACCCTTTCTACTACCACAGATCCTTCTTAAGCTGTACAAAATCGTCTAAATATAGCTAGCATACAATGAAAAGACGTAACCGGTACAGAGCGAGGGGTTCAAAGAGAGAGAGAGAGAGAGAGAGAGAGAGAGAGAGAGAGAGAGAGAGAGAGAGAGAGAGAGAGGTGGGTATAAGATGTTATAATGAACATAAGAACTGACAGATAAAAATAATTAAGGGGGTCACCTGTTAATTAAGGGGGTCACCTGTTTTTGTTTTATCTTTCTCTCCTTTTCTCTCTTTCCTTGGCTTGTATCTATTCGGCCCCATTCAGCCAACTGTTTTAAGACGTTTATCCCCATCCAGGTGTCGATTTCTTCCTGGCGAGCGATAGCGAGCCAGCATTGCATGGAGAAATCCGGCTTCGCCGGACACATTTTTCTATCGAAAAATGTACAAATTTAGCTTGCTGTCAACATAAAACTATATAAATATTGGCTCGCTACCGATCGCCAGGAAAATATTGACACCTGTATGGGGGTAAACGTCTTAAAACAGTAGGCTGAATGGGGCCAAATGGATACAAGCCAAAGAGAGAGGGAGAGAAAGAGCAAACAAAAGCGAGGTGGGCTCCCTTAACACCAGCAAGAAACTGCTACGTAAAGGCGGGAGATGTACAGTCGCGCTAATAAGTGATGTCGCGGCACCAAGTATGTTTTGATCAATAATTGGTATCAGCAATATCTAAGCGTCATTTCTTCATATCGAGTGAGATATGCAAACATGTTCCTACACTTACCCACCCTATTCAACATCTGACAGACATTAATACAGCACAGAGCAAGCCAAACGTAATGACAGCTGGGACATGACGTATTAGCGCGACTGTACGTTAGCGCTAGTAAGTCATGTCCCAGCTGTCATTACGTTTGCCTCGCTCTGTGCTGTATTAATGTCGGTCAGATGTTGAATAGGGTGGGTAACTGTAGGGACATGTTTGTATATCTCACTTGAAATGAATACACATGTTTTTTTGTTTTTTTTTGTCTTCTATATTCCAACTACTCCCTCTCGGGCATAGGCTGATAGCCTTTACACTCAACCGCTGAACACGGTGAGGCCTGTGAGGTCTTGCTCCAGCTTAGGGAGTGAGACATGCGAAGCTTCACGGCTCGAAGCAACTCCATCTCTGAAGCCGCCTCGCCTCTGCGCTTCACAGTCTCATCCCCACAGACTCGGACCCTCACTCTCAGAACGCCATCTATTGAGCAATTAACTCACTAGGTATTGCCCCCCTGTAGCATATTTTTTAATATGGGAATATTCATACAATGCTATTTAATCAGGGAACAATGAGGGTATTTTTATTGGCATTTCGGTGTGCTGTGGTAATGCACTGATACCTAGGTACAGCACAAATTCCATCCCAATAATATCTTCCCATTGACATATTCGAACCCGGGTCCATTGGATTACCAGTCCAGTGGCAAGACCACTCTGCCACACCTCCCTATGGTTGCCTACTAGACGAGACAGAGTAAGGGGCGGAGGAATGCAAAAGTGGTCCCAGACCCTAAGAATTTGGAACTTTAAATGTTGTTTCTGTTCGGGCTCTGCCTCGAGTCGGCCACCCCCAGAAATGGGGTATATACCTGAGTATATACGTACATACATACATACAGATATGGCTTATACCAATTGCCGACTTGCGAGTTTCGTTCTATAAGGAAGTTGGAGCTGTAGACAACGATATTTAGCAACATTTACAGCTAAAATACGGTCTTAGTACATAATATAAATACATAAAATACGGTCTTAGTACATAATATAAATACATAAAATACGGTCTTAGTACATAATATAAATACATAAAATACGGTCTTAGTACATAATATAAATACATAAAATACGGTCTTAGTACATAATATAAATACATAAAATACGGTCTTAGTACATAATATAAATACATAAAACCCAATTTCCCATACCTTTTATCCATCAGAAACGTACATTATTATTGTATTTCTGTTTAATTAGCAATGTTCACGGCTCCAACTTCCTTAGAGCCTGAAACTCGCAAGTGGTCAATTACTGATCAAAACATACTGGGTGCCGAGACATCACTTATTTGACCGACTGTACTGGTATATCATGTGTACGCAATGCACCGGTGACACACAAGCGCTTTATCCGGCACAGAAGGGGTTAACCCTTTCAGTACCAGCGACGTGTGTTATATTGTATTCTAGCTGTATTTAGACGATATTAGGCAGCTTAGGAAGGATCTGTGGTCGTTAAAAGGGTTGGTTGAGATAGTTTGCAGCCTTATTATGGCTAGAGGTCCTTCCTGACCTGAATAAAATCGTCTAATAGTTGCCAGAATATGATGAAAATGACGTCCCTGGTACTGGACGGGTTGATGGAAATATATGCAACTACTATGTCTCTGCATCCTATTAATATATGCAACTACTATGTCTCTGCATCCTATTAATATATGCAACTACTATGTCTCTGCATCCTATTAATATATGCAACTACTATGTCTCTGCATCCTATTAATATATGCAACTACTATGTCTCTGCATCCTATTAATATATGCAACTACTATGTCTCTGCATCCTATTAAGACCAAGTTTATGCAAGGAGCACCATATTTCACTACCAAATCTTCAAAATAAGTGAGAATTCTTAATGGAAACTTTGCAATTTACCGTCAGTTGAAAATAAACCGAGTGTTAGGCAACGAGGGAGACACGTCTATCAGTACATCACTTATTAGGCCGACTGTACATCAGTGCTACGGTGTCTAATTATCTCTGTTGGCAAACGCTATACCATTACCAAGAATTAGTAGGTACAGTCGGCCACATAAGTTCTGTTCCTCTCCGTGATCTTATACATGGAAATATAATGCGCACGATTGAAGTAGAAGTGTAGTTTCTTATTTTGATTTTATTTTTTTCTATGTGAATGAGGGAGACAAAAGGCATAACTGTCTGCAGCGAGTGCCTCCCCCAGATTTCAAAGAGTGACAGGGCCGAAATCAAGGGACGTTCGAGCTAAAATGCCTGGACACACGGAGTTTGAAGCAATTTAAGTCATAGGAAGAGGGAAAGACTGATTCTGGGAGAGAGTTGCAGAGTTCAGCAGTTGAATAGAAGAAAGTCTGAGAATAGCGTTTCACTCTTGGGTTGGTTAACTTGGTATTTATAATATCAGGCTGCGTGAAAGAACTGCTGAATGTAAAGGAGCTGTGGAGCATTACGTAGGAGTGTTATGAAAGAACTGCTGAATGTAAAGGAGCTGTGGAGCATTACGTAGGAGTGTTATGAAAGAACTGCTGAATGTAAAGGAGCTGTGGAGCATTACGTAGGAGTGTTATGAAAGAACTGCTGAATGTAAAGGAGCTGTGGAGCATTACGTAGGAGTGTTATGAAAGAACTGCTGAATGTAAAGGAGCTGTGGAGCATTACGTAGGAGTGTTATGAGTGATAGGTAGGAGATCATTGACATGAATAAGGAACAAAAATGGGATAAAAACCGATCCCTGACGAACGCCAGTATTTATGGAGTGAAATTGAGAGTAAATGTCATCTACTATTACTTCCACATCATGTGACTATAGTTTATATATATATAAAGAAAGAGAGAGAGAGAGAGAGAGAGAGAGAGAGAAGATGCTATACAGAAACTAGGAAGGCATGAGGTTGTTCTAAGAGAGTTGGCAGAGTGTATTGGTTAAGGTTACATATACTACCACCACCACTACTACTACTACTACTACTACTACTACTACTACTACTACTACTATCACTACTACTAGTTGGGCTACGAAGGTCGAGATGAGAGATTTACATATACTTACATAGATACACTGACCACACAAACCTTACGATCCCAGCGAGGTTGTCAGGACTTAATTCTATAGTAGAGATAGTTAACCCGTGAGTAAGGGAAAGTGGAAGAAAAGGATAGCAAAGAAAAAAAGCTCTCTTCACGCTCTCCGTTCCCTCCGGCAATTGCCGTACAGGAAGACAGTTGGAAGTGAATAACCTTGCAGATCTTGGAAACCGCCTGAAGGAATATATAGAAAGTTAGAAATGGAAAGGAAATTTCATGCAAACTTTCACCTGTAGTAATAGAGAGAGAGAGAGAGAGAGAGAGAGAGAGAGAGTAGCAACGAGTAAAGCGGTAATATATGGTGAGTCGCGAGATTAAATAGACGATCAGGAAGTACTAGGGAGAGAGAGAGAGAGAGAGAGTGAAAGTCGAAATACAAATAAGAAAAGTGAGAAGGAAAGTAACAAAAGAAAGAAAGAGAAAGAGAGAGATCATATTTTTTCTACCGATAAATGCGCAAATTTATCTCGAAGGGAGGACTTGGGGGTATTGTTTTAAGTTTGATGGAGGTCTCTCTCTCTCTCTCTCTATATATATATATATATATATATATATATATATATAGATAGATAGATAGATAGATAGATAGAGAGAGAGAGAGAGAGAGAGCAGGAGAGAGAGAGAGAGAGACTAGGCAGGAAACTATTCATGTCACGTGTAGCCTACCCTAGCCTACGGGAGAATAGCCAAAAATACGGAACTTCTAGTCACGTAACACAGTAGTCGTTGTTGTTGTTGTTGTTGTTGGTGTTGTTGTTGTTGTTGACGTAGTAGTAGTAGTAGTAGTAGTAGTTGTTGGTGGTGGTGGTGTTGTTGTTGTTGGTGGTTTTATTGTAGTTGTTGTTTGTGGTGTTGAAGTAGTATTGGTAGTAGTAGGTGTTGTTGTTGTTGTTTGTGTTGAAGTTGTAGTAATAGTAGTAGTTGTTGTTGGTGTTGTTGTTGTTAATGTTGTCGTGGTTTTGTTGTTTGTGGTGTTGAAGTTGTAGTGGTAGTAGTAGGTATTGTTGTTGTTGTTTGTGTTGAAGTTGTAGTAATAATAGTAGTAGTTGTTGTTGTTGGTGTTGTTGTTGTTGTTGTTGTTGTTGTTGTTGTTGTTGTTGTTGTTGTTTGTGGTGTTGAAGTAGTAGTGGTAGTAGTAGGTGTTGTTGTTGTTGTTTGTGTTGAAGTTGTAGTAATAGTAGTAGTAGTTGTTGTTGTTGGTGGTGTTGTTGTTGTTGTTGTTGTTGTTGGTGGTGGTTTTATTGTTGTTGTTGTTTGTGGTGTTGAAGTAGTAGTGGTAGTAGTAGGTGTTGTTGTTGTTGTTTGTGTTGAAGTTGTAGTAATAGTAGTAGTAGTTGTTGTTGTTGTTGGTGGTGGTGGCTTTATTGTAGTTGCTGTTGTTTGTGGTGTTGAAGTAGTAGTGGTAGTAGTAGGTGTTGTTGTTGTTGTTGTTTGTGTTGAAGTTGTAGTAATAGTAGTAGTAGTTGTTGTTGTTAGTGGTGTTGTTGTTGTTGTTGTTGGTGGTGGTGTTGTTGTTGTTGTTGTTGGTGGTGGTTTTATTGTTGTTGTTGCTTGTGGTGTTGAAGTAGTAGTAGTAGGTGTTGTTGTTGTTGTTGTTGTTTGTGTTGAAGTTGTAGTAATAGTAGTGGTAGTAGTAGTAGTTGTTGTTGGTGGTGGTGTTGTTGTTGTTGTTGGTGGTGGTGGTTTTATTGTTGTTGTTGTTGTTTGTGGTGTTGAAGTAGTAGTAGTAGGTGTTGTTGTTGTTGTTGTTTGTGTTGAAGTTGTAGTAATAGTAGTGGTAGTAGTAGTAGTAGTTGTTGGTGGTGGTGGTGTTGTTGTTGGTGTTGGTGGTTTTATTGTTGTTGTTGTTTGTGGTGTTGAAATAGTAGTAGTAGTAGGTGTTGTTGTTGTTGTTTGTGTTGAAGTTGTAGTAATAGTAGTGGTAGTAGTAGTAGTTGTTGGTGGTGTTGTTGGTGTTGTTGTTGTTGTTGTTGTTGTTTGTGTTGAAGTTGTAGTAATAGTAGTGGTAGTAGTAGTAGTTGTTGTTGGTGTTGTTGTTGTTGTTGATGTTGTCGTGGTGGTGTTGTTGTTGTTGGTAAAGTTGTAGTGGTAATTATTGTTTTGTTATTGTTGTTGTGCCAGATTTAGTTGTTATGGTATAGCTAGGCCTTCCCCAGGGTTAAGTGCCCCATTAATTACTCCTTCCATTCGTCTATACATTAGGCTACCATAGCACAGTTGGAATACATGTACATGCTCAGATTAATATGCAGGATTCGAAACTGCATAATAAATTGTAGGCTTGTGCATAATCATTTAACTGTCATGATAGCGTAAATGCGTAATGCATAAATGCGCGGAATTTCGGTGTGAGTATCCTAGGTTACGAGTCCTTGGAGTGCTACATGTATTTGTTGATTTCATTAATTTGAGTTTAGAAGTAAAATTGGTTAGTGAAGAAATATATATATATATATATATATATATATATATATATATATATATATATACTGTATATAGCAAAGGGGGAAAGCAATATAAAGCAGTCATCCAAACTAACTCAGTCTCTCAGTCTCGTCGCATTATAGAAAACGGTTTTTGAGTAGAGACTGCCTTGTAAACTTATGTGTAGAATATTATGTAAAGACTAATAACGCACATACCAAAGCCACTCCAACAGCTTCCTCTCTACAACACCCCTTCTCCTTTCTACACTCTTCAGAAAATAGGAAAGTAGAAAGTAGGTACGAGGTGCCGTTGTAAAGGCTTATCCCTCAATACCTTCACCTGACCTGACATTATATAGCATGTAGCATAATAACAATAATAATAATAATAATGATAATAATGATAATAATAATAATAATAATAATAATAATAATAATAATAATAATAATAATAAAACAATAATAAAATAATAATAATAATAATAATAATAATAATAATAATAACAATTCATAGTAATCAAAAGGAGGATAAATAAATGACAGAGTTAATGTTGATCTTTATATCAATCTCGAGACGGGTTGAGTGAACAGAACTTGGGGAGTAATTTTAAGCTTGATGGAAGTCTAGGGAATCAACTAAAAACCTCCCCTTAAATACCCCCCCCCCCACTACTCTCCTTCAAGATAAATTTGTAAATTTTTAGAAAAAATGTCCCAGCCGAAGGCCGGTTCCTCTTCTTTGGTGTCCCGGGCGTTTCTGCACCCTCCTCAGCTCCTCGCCTGGGAGTGGCTTCGGTCACCTGGGCTTTCTTAGTGGTAAAGCAGGGAGGGTTCTGTGGGGGCGCTCGGTTATGGCCTTGGCCTTGCTCGGGACCTTAGGGCTGTTCGGTCAGACAGCCTGGGGAACAACAACAACAACCAACTAAATTTTATGCAGCTTAGAAAGAACCTCTCGGAATCTAAGGGTCAAAACCAACTCAATTATGCCTCTGACTCGCACAAATCCTTCCAAAGCTAAATAATATCGTCTAATGATAGCCAGAATACACTGTTATAGTGAATTCGAAGGGATATATATATATATATATATATTTTGTTTTACAACTAAAGACCATAAGAACATAAGAAAAATGGAGATCTGCAGAAGACTTATTGACCCATACGAGGCAGACCCCTTCTTCCCTACATCCCTATTAGTTCTTTCGCTACACTAAAAATACTTCTGATCTATTACCCAGCTAGGGCTCGAACCCAGGCCAGTAGTGCAGCACTCCAACACCATAACCACTAGGTCACCAAGGAGCTTTACACGGCTACACTGGCACTACGAATGAAGGTGGTGGTGACGCAGGTCTGGCGCATGTAGTCTTCCAGTTCCATCTGAGCCTTGCGGAATTTAGCCAGGTTGATAGCGGCGATCTCCTCCGCTTCGTCGAGTTGTCGCTTGTACGCGTTGATCTTCTGCTGCATCTTGTCCACCAGGTCTTGCATCTTGGACTGGTTCTTCCTATCATCTTCGGACTGCAAGATGAGGTCTCGATTTTGCCGCTCGAACCTCCTAAGGGTCTTCTGAGCGTCCGAGTGGTGGGAGCTCTCGGTGTCCAGCGTCTTCTCCAGGTCCCGTATGCGGCTCTCCAGTTTGGCCAGTGCCGCTCGACCAGTCTTCTGTAGGATCTCCTCGCTCTCCTTCAGCCGCGCCTGCAGATCTCTGATGGTGATGTCCAAGGTCTTACGTATCTGTTCTTGGCCGTGGGCGTGGTCCTGTTCGGCTCGGAGTTCGTCAGCCAGGCGGGCGGCGTCCAGCATGGCCTTCTTCGCCTTCTCTTCAGCGCTGCGGACCTGAGCTGACATGTTTTCCAACTCGGCCTGCAAATATAGTAGATATTTAGTAACTATTGAATATATCAAGATATATCGTGTATACATTTGCATAATATTTAAAGTGCGCATTTCTCTCTTCCTCTCTCTCTCTCTCTCTCTCTCTCTCTCTCTCTCTCTCTCTCTCTCTCTCTCTCTCTCTCTCTCTCTCTCTCTCTGTATACTATATACATATACAGTATATATATATATAATTTATCGATACTTAATGGAAAAATATGAAACTTATATGTCTCTGCATTATATTAAGACCAAGTTTGTGTAAATAGCACCATAGGTCAATAAAATATCTTCAATAAAACAGAGCAATCTTGATGTTAACTTTGCAATTTACCGCCAGTTGAAAAGAAACAGAGTATAGTTATGCTTCCTAAATTGCATAAAATCTTCTCACAACAACCTGAATAAAAGGACAAACCTCGTCCTTGTGCCTTGAAAGAGTTAAGGGGAGATGGGTCGTTTTTCTGGTCCCCCTTCTCCCTCATGTTTAGCCCCATTAGTTTTCAGATATTATGATGTTCGGCTCAATAGTTTGGCGATTTGAATAAGTTTCGCCTATTTCTTTGTCAATATTTAGATTTTTCGTGTCATTTGGGTGTCGATTTTTTCCTGGCGAGCGATAGTGAGCCTGTAATTTAAAAGGAACCGGCCTTAGGCCGAGACATTTTTCTATCGAAAAATTTACAAATTTATCTTGAAGGTTTATTTATCTTGAATTTATCTTGGAGGTGTTTTTCTTTAAGCTTGATGGAGGTCTAGGGAGAAAATTAAAATAATTTAAAGAAAAATGTATTAACAAGCAAATAAACGTGCCCATCCCCCTTTAACCTTCCATACCTGCAGTGTGATGATCTCGGAATCCCTCAGTCGCCTCGTCTGCACAAGCTTCTCATTCTCCGTCATCAGTTTATCGTTCTTGTCGCTAGCGTTGGATAAGTCATCCCGGGTTTGGCGTCGGCTGCGGTCCGATTGTTCCAGGAGATTTCGGGTCTCTTCCAACTCGGCCGATAGGGTGTTGGCGCGGCGTTCTGTAGCACTACATTCTTCCCGGAGTTGACTGTAGCACGCTTGGCCATTATCGACGCGTTGCTGTAGGTCGCCCATCTCAGCCTGTTGAAGAGTTCCTGAATAAATTAATACAGCAAAATCTGGGTAAATTAGTCGTCAGAAATCGCTAGAATATTGTTGGCTAATACTAAATATAGATTAACGCTAAAGAAATTTTATCTTCCAACTGGACTTCGACCGTGTTGCCTCGGTGTTCCATAGTGCTACACTCTTCCCAGAAGTGTCTCTTGACATCATCTGAAAGAGCGGGGGGTCATGTGTGTATATCACCGTAGCACCAGGCGGCTATATTTACTGAAATTGACCTTCATTTCATGCTCTTTTTCATGCATAAACAAGAGCCAGAGCGTAATACAATTATATATCCGTGAATGGAGGATGATAGCGCTTTCCAATGATGCCTGAATCATTCTTGTACGACTTCTGGTTATCTTGCAACGATTGTGCAACCGAAGGGCAAAATCGGTAATCTAATGGCAATTTTGCGGTTATTGGCGTGTGAGGGAGGGTGTGTGAGCGAGGGAGGTGTATGCAGGACTTCAGTCTACGCCGAGGGACTGTGACGAGTGGGTGAAGCCCGCCTATCGTCCCTGCCATGCATGGTCTCTCTCTCATCACTCATAGTAGCCTCAATATGGGGTCCGTCATATGACGGGCACCGTACAGATGAGCAATTTTCTCTCTCCCGTCATAAGACGGTCACCGCGAATTGAGGGTTAAAACGAGTCTGGGAATTGTGCTCCCTAACCTCTTGTAAATCAGGGAGGGGCTGGAGCAAACGGGCTGTAAACTTCAACTTGCCTGTATTTTCTTGATGTGTTTCTGCAGTTCGGTGTTGGCCCGGTTGGTATGGTCGAGCGCTACCTCCAGACCGTGGATGTCGTTGGCCATCTTCTGGTTCAGCCGCAGCGCCTCGGCTTTACCCTTGGCCTCCGTCTCCTGGGAACATTGTAAGGCGTCAACTGCTTTCTGGTGCAGCTTCCTGGAATACAATACTTGTGTTATTTTATGATGTAGAAAACAATGTAGAGACTAAATTTTCCCAACGTCAATAGCAGCTAACTCTTTTAGATAGATTAATTAGTATCTAATGATAATGTACGACAGGTTAGGAGAGAGATATCCAGGTATATACCTGGAGGGAGTAGGTTCGAATCCTGGTCAGGATACGTTTCTCCCAACCTGTTGTACAATATCATTAGATATTTGTCTTTCAGTGAGGTTCCATAATAGTACCAGGACGATATAAATCGTATCACTTAGCCGAGTTGGCGGGGGGTAAGTGTAAAATAGTCATGGTAGAATTCTAAAAAACTCACCACATGTTCGAAGGCATAGTCCTCCACGAGACTATAACCTGGTTCTTCAAATAAGAGCTAAGGTTGCTTTCCTTATATCCGCTCATGGCCGAGTGGTTACGGTGCCCGACTCTCCCAAATATACCTGGAGTAAGTGGGTTCGAATCCTGGTCAGGATCCCTCTCTCCCAATCAGATTAATTAGTCCTATACATTAATTACTACAAAGCATAACTAACTAAACTCGAAATTCAATCATACTATGTTTCCATTCATACATATTAATCACTAAGTGAGTTCGAATTAATGAGGATGACTATACATTGTGGTAATATACTGTATATATGTATCTACTTACCTTGTACACTCAAATTCTTCTTCTTTCTGCTGAACCTTCTTCTCGATTTCTTGTCTCACTTGACCTAGCTCAACATGGACGCGGAGAATTTTATTTTCCTCTTGTTCCAGGGCAGACTCGGCTTCCTCCAGGGCGACTTGCAGCTCCTCTTTCTCTACTTCAACATGCTTAACAGTCTTCTGAAGCTCGTGGAGAGAGAGATCACCTTCGTTAGCCTGGTCCATCATGTTCTTCAACTCGTCAGTGAGGCTCTTGTTCTCACGACGGAGGGAATCCATTTGGCTGATGTTTTCCTCATAGGCCGCCTTTATGTGGAAAAGTTCAGTTGAGTACTTGCGCACGTCATTTTGAGAAACATCCAGCTCACCGGCAAGCTCATCGATTTTAATCTTCCACTCGGAGGCAAGCCGATCGAAGTTCTTCTGGCGTTTCTCCGCTGCGATGGCCATGGACTGCGCGCGATCAACTTCGACTTGCACTTGCTCCATATCGTTGCTAATCCTCATCTTGCTCTTTTCCAGGTTGAGATTCTTTACGTTCAGCTCTCCAATTTGCGCTTCGGCTTCGTCCAGTCTGGCGTAGAGTTTGTTCCGCTCTGCCTCCAGTTCCTCCGCCCTGGCCACACCTTCTGACTCGTACTTGGCCCTCCACATCTGGGCTTCGGCAGCTGTCTTGTTCACCTGGCGCAGCAGTTCGTTCTTGGTTTCGCAGTCCTCATCCAGTTGTTCCCGGAGGCTCTCGTTGTCAAGCTCGAGGTTCCGGTATTTGCCAAGGATAGCGATGCGGCTCTGAGGTGAAAATTACATTAAATCATGAAGACAAACAGTATCTAAAACTGAGTAATAATAGGGCAAGTCATTTAAGTAAAGCTAAAGGTTGAGATATATGCCAAGGATATCATTGCAGTATATCGTTTATTGAAGACTATGCTGACATTTTGACTCCATTGGATGCTGCTTATTCATATACTTACTTTGGTTTCCTCATTAGCAAGCTTCTTAGCCTCAATGAGCTGGTTGGAGAGAGAGAGCTTGAGTGTATTAAGCTGACCCATCTTGACTTCCCCGTCCTCAAGTTGGCGAATCAGGTCGGTGTTCTCTACGGCCAGTTTCTTCTTGGTCGTAACGTAGTCGCCGATGATTCGCGTCGCCTCATCTAGTCGGAAGGTGGTTTCGTTCATCTGTTGGGTCAGTTGCTTGTTGGTCTTCTCTACGGCAGCCTGTGAGGGAAAGTCAAATAGATTTTATTTTAAAGACTATGGGCTTGTTGGATATGCAAAGATAACGTATAGCTTGAGCGTGAGGGTCTGAGTCTAGGAGGTGAGACAGTGAAGCACTGGAGCGAGGCAGCTTCAGAGATGGGGCTGCTTCGAGCCGTGACTGAGCAACTAAGCCCCATACATCCTGCGAAGGCAAAGATGGCAGGGGCTGGTTGCAGATAAAAGTGCTTCACATGTCTTACTCCCTAGACTGGAACGAGACCTCACAGGCTTCACCGTTCATAACGGTTGAATGTACAGGCTCTCAGCCTATGCCCGAGAGGGAGTAGTTGGAATATAGGAAAAAAAAAAAATCAATGATTCAGTTCTTTTAAAGACGGTGGATGTTGGTGGAGGTCATGAGCTAACCTTATCATTTGCCAGGATATCCGTGGCGGTCTTGGCGTTGTCTGCAGCTCTCTTCAGCTCCTCCTTCTCCCTCTCCGTCCTACCAGAAAACAAATCATCTTTATAAGTACTAGAATTATTATTAGTACTTACTAAAACTATTTAACATTGTAATTACTTTGAAGATAAATTCACATTGTATGATTCTATCCATGCGATATGTTTAGGTTTGCTCACTTTAATAATATCTCACCTGGACTTGACTTGATTGAGCTTCTCGATCTGGTCTGTTAGTTCCATAACAGTGTCGCTGTGTTTCTTCCTCAGGATACTGAGTGTGGACTCGTGTTTCACCTTCGCCTCATCCAGCTCCATCCGCAGCCTCGCCAGCTCCCCCTCGCGCTTCTTGTTTAGTTCAATCTGAGTGGACGTTGCTCCACCAGCCTCTTCCAGTCTGTTGCCAGTCTCGGAGAGTTCCTGGATCAGTTTTGCTTTTGTGGTCTCTGCTCTGACGCGGGCTGATCGCTCGTGGTCAACTTCCTGATCCAGCATATCCACTTTAACTTCTAACTCTTTAACATGTCTCTTTAGCCTGGAAGAAGTTGAATGTTCCTCTTCTAGCTTGCTGGCGATGTTGGCCATCTCCAAGTCCTTACGCATAATGGCACTCTCTAGATCCTTGCGTGTCTTCTCTAAATCGACCACCGTTTCCTGCGTTAGTCGCAGGTTGCTTTCAACCTTCTTTCGCATGGTGTCGGTTTCGCCTCGTCGCCTCTTCTCGTCGTTCAGAGTCTGCTCGAGCTCTGCCATGTTCTTCTCAAGCTTGCCTTTGATGGTGTTGAGGTGTGAGCATTTGTCCTCCACACACTGCAGATCCTCGGCCATCTTCTGGTTGCAATCCTGAAGGTGTTTTTTCTCCTTGGCCACTCTGCTGATATGTTCCTCTCGGGTCGTCACATCCTCCTGAAGAACTTTGATCTGGTGTTCCTTGGCCGCCGTATCTTGCCGTGCCTGATGAACGGTGGTCTCCAAGCCGGATAGTTCGTTCTTCATATTGAGGACTTGTTGCTCGGTTTTCTTCTTGTCCTGGGAGAGCTGTGTCCGCGATCGCTCCTCTTGTTGTAGCCGATCCGTAAGCTCCTATAGAATATAAAGACAGAAATTACACTATATTCTTCATTCCATATCTTATTAACCCCTTCAGTACCGGTGATGTTTTTTTTTTTCATCTACATTTAGACGATTTAAAGTGTTTAAAATATGTATGTGGTGTCCCAGGTTCGAATCCCGGGAGGATAACATGCTTTCATTAATTTCATTGGGAGCTGTTTGGTGTAGGGAGTGAAATAAATAAATTAAATTATTATACTTACATTTAATTGTCCTTCCAATTCAACTTTCTGCGTTTGGAATCTCTTTTGCTTCTCCAGATATTCCGAAACGTTTCCCTTCGTCGATTCCATGGTAAGCATAAGCGTGTTCTTTTCTTCCAACAGGGTGAGGTTAGCTGCTTCAAGATCCTTACGCTTCTTGACCTCGTTCTCGAAGTCCGCTTGAGCCTTAGCCACCTTCTCCTCCAAGGCTTTCATCTCGTCCTCGATGCGCGTCACGTTGAGTAGCGGCTTCACCTAAGATTACGGAAGAGAGCACATTTATTTTGTCTTAAGGGGAGTTTTTTATTTATTGGTTTATTTATTTATATCTATCTATTTATTTATTTATTTATTTATTTATTTGTATTACATATTGTATTCATTTCCTCCCTAGACCTCCATCAAGCTTAACAAAATACCACCAAGACCCCTCTTCGAGATAAATTTGTGCATTTTTTCGGTAGGAAAATACATTTATATAGGAGGAAATCTTAACGCAGTGGCTGAGAAGGAGGCACATTAAATAAGTCAACAAATATTGAGGTTTATATCATCTATACTTGAGTAACGCTAATATACCTTTTGCCACAGGGTGAACCAGGCCCAATTCCTAAGCTTCATGAACTTCCTGATGCTTCGCTGTACCACTTCTAAAGCAATACGTTGTTCTTGCAGTTTCTTGTAGGTCTTCCTGCCCGCGTACCCTCTGATCCACGCCTGAACCCATGAGACCATCTTGCCCAGTCGGTCGTCTCGGATTTCTTCCAAGGTACCAAGGACTCCTGCTCTGAAGAACACCTGGGGAAATACGATGTTAATTATGATAGTGGTAATATTTATGATGTATGTATGTATATACTCAGTTACATACTCCAGCGTCGGCTGCTGATCAAAGGGGTCGGCGGATCGAGCCCGCACTATCAAAATATTATTGGTAGATGTCAACCCCGGGCAACTTGACCTAGCGATTTGATTCGTGACAAACGCCTAATGTTCATAGCCACCCCTTCTCGGGAATTACGGTGTCTGGCAAAAAAGAAAAAAGAAAAGAATATATACAGTATTTATATACAGTATATATATATACTGTATATATATATATATAAATATATATATATATATATATATATATATATATATATATATATATATATATATAAGACATCAGTAGGGGGCCGAGGGCACCGCAGTTTCCATAACAATATATATATATATATATATATATATATAATTTTGATGTTTTAAATACCTTAGTGTTTCCCAAACGGTATTGTTCATCGGTGAGACCAGCCTTGTCGAAGCACAGTTTCGCAGCACTTTTGTCATCCTTCGCTCCGGCCATATCTTTAGCAGCCAAGATCTTGTACCTGAAAACAGTCAGTCGGTCACTCATAAAATCGTCTAGTTGTAGCCAGAAGCAAAGGTAGAAAGAAATGTCCCCTCTTTTTCATTCTCTCAATAAAGTCAACTCAATAAAGTCAACTCAATCAGCCACACAATAATTCATATATCATGTATTTTATATTTTGCTTAGTCAAAAAAAATATATCAAGCCAAATTAATCACTTGGATAAATAATCAGTCAATCTATCCATCCATCGATCTATTTACTATCCATCTATCTTTTTATTATCCACCTATCTTTTTCTTATCCATCTCTCTTTTTATCTATCTATCTATCTTTTATTATCCATCTATCTTTTTATTATCCATCTATCTTTTATTATCCTTCTATCTTTTTATTATCCATCTATCTTTTATTATCCATCTATCTTTTTATTATCCACCTATCTTCTTATTATCCACCTATCTTCTTATTATCCATCTATCTTTTATTATCAATCTATCTTTTTATTATCCACCTATCTTTTATTATCCATCTATCTTTTATTATCCACCTATCTTTGTCTTATCCATCTCTCTTTTTATCTATCTATCTATCTTTTATTATCCATCTATCTTTTTATTATCCATCTATCTTTTATTATCCATCTATCTTCTTATTATCCACCTATCTTCTTATTATCCATCTTTCGTTTTATCTATCTATCTGTCTATTTATCTATGCATCTCACCTGTGTTTGAAGTCGGGGTAGACCATCCTGTTGGGGAAGCCTTTACGACAGATACGGATGCCCTCAAGCACACCGTTACAGGTCAGCTGATGCATGATGAGACCAGCGTCGATCACACCTGCAATAGTACCAGTAGTAGTCAATTCAAGGCTAGCACAGATAATTGCAGAGAAGAAGCAACAGCCTATAGGACCAAAATGTAAATATATATATATATATATATATTTTTTTTTCTTTCTATATTCCAACTTACTTCCTCTCGGGCATAGGCTGAGAGCCTTAACATTCACCGCTTTACAATGAACAGTGAAGCCTGTGAGGTCTTGTTCCAGTCTAGGGAGTGAGACATGTGAAGCAAGTAGAGTACAACAAGCACCTGCCATCTTGCCTTCACATGAGGCACGGTGCTCACTCATGGCCCGAAACTACCCCATCTCTGAAGCCACCTCGTTCCCGTGCTTCACTGTCTCACCCCCTACACTCGGACTCTCACACTTACACACACACAACGCCACCTGTTGAGCAGATAACTCATAGATGTTGTTCGCTGCGTCGCTGGTTATAACTCATAGATGTTCCTAGTAAAACTACGATTTCCTAAGAACACGCCTATGTCTGATTAGCCTAGGATTCAAGGATGAGGTGCCGCCTATCTTTCTCATGGCTCAGATCAGCACTGTTATGCCTTAGGGGAACAAAGATGTCTGCACTGAATGCAACAACAATGGCAGACATGGACTATATGAGGCAGCAGTGGCAAAGATACGATCGGATTGAGTTTGCATAGTATAGAATCTAGGAATAGATTAGTATCAGATATGTGTACAAATGTAATAACAGTAATGTTAGTAGAAGTTGTAGTAGTTAGAAACAAATCCACGAGGATGAGTCTGAGTGCGAGCCCCTGAACGGGAAGCGGCACTGTGGCTCCATGGTCCTGTGCATTGATGACCGTTCCGACTCTGTTTAGGGTCCAGAGGGGGCACGCACAGGCTGAGTGGTAGTAGTAGTAGTAGTAGAAATAGCAGCAGCAGTAGTAGTAGTAGTAGTAGTAGTAGTAGTAGTAGTAGTAGTAGAAATAGTAATAGTAGTAGTAGTAGTAGTAGGCAACAGTGGCAGATGGTCGCATAGGGAGGCGACTGGATTGAAGTTGCATGGTGTAGAATAGTAATATCTGATGCTTGTAAACTAAAATGTATGAACAATATTAAATAAAAATCAATGTAGTAGTAGTAATCCACGATGAGTCTGAGTGCTTACCCCGGAATAGGAAGTAGCTGAATGACTACCAAGTCGGTCGCTTTGATGACTGTTCTGACCTGGTTTAGGGTCCAAAGAGGGGATGCACAGGCTGAGTGGTATAAAAAAAACAAAAACAAAAACAAAAACAAAAGTAGTAGAAGTAGTAGTAGTAGTAGTAGTAGTAGTAGTAGTAGTACTATTCTGACCTAGTCTAGGGTCCAAAGAGGGGATGCACAGACTGAGTGGTAGTAGTAGAGAAAAAAAAAAAAAAAAAAAAAAAAAAAAAAAAGTAGTAGTAGTAGTAGTAGTAGTAGAAATAGTAGTAGTAGTAGTAGTATAAGTAGTAATAGTAGTAGTAGTAGTAGTAGTAGTAGTAGTAGCTGAGTGGTTTATAAAAAAAAAAAAGTAGTAGTAGTAATAGTAGAAAGACCATCACGTCAGAGAGGCAAAACTCACAGAAAAATGACCTGGCACAATTGATGGGACAACTTCACCCGAGACAAACAAGAAAACTACAAATAGCACAAGAAACGGGCGCTTCAAATTGGCTGACAACACTACCAATCAAGGCAAAAAGCTTCAATCTCAACAAACAAGAATTTAATGATGCTATTGCACTGAGGTATGATTGGCCGATTGAAGGACTGCCCGATCGATGCGTTTGTGGAACCATCAACGATACAGACCACACCATGATATGTAAGAAAGGAGGATTCATCAGCATCAGGCACGATGAAGTAAGAGATATAACAGCGAACATGCTCAGGGAGGTGTGTAGAGATGTGGTGAGCGAACCATCACTCATTCCCTTGGGTGGAGAGACCATGCAGCACAGGACGGCCAACACATCCACTGAAGCAAGATTGGACGTTAGTGCAAGAGGCTTTTGGACAAATGCACAGCGAGCGTTCTTTGACATAAGAGTATTTGACCCAATGGCCCACAGCTACAGCGAGCTGTCTCTGGAGGCTGCACACAAGAGGAACGAACGAGAGAAGGTCAGGACATATGGAGAAAGGATCTTACAAGTCGAACATGGCAGCTTTACCCCACTAGTCTTCACCACATCAGGAGGGATGGGACCCAGGGCCCAGTGCTTCTATTCAAGGCTAGCAGAGATCATCGCAGAGAAGAAGCAACAGCCTAGGAGCCACGTCGTAGCCTGGATAAGATGCCGTCTATCTTTCTCATTGCTCAGATCAGCACTACTATGCCTGCGGGGAACAAGAAGGTCTGCACCACAACCAGTGACGGTGGCAGAAGTAGACTACGAGGCAGCAGTGGCAGAGGGTCGCATAGGAAGGAGACTGGATTGAAGTTGCATGGTGTAGAATAGTAGTATCTGATGCTTGTGAAATTTAGTATGTGTACAATATTAAATATAAGGTAGTGGTGGTGGTGATGGTGGAGGTGGTGATGGTAGTAGTAGTAACATGAAATGTATGAAAAATATTAAATAAAAATCAATGTAGTAGTAGTAATCCACGATGATGAGTCTGAGTGCTTACCCCGGAATAGGAAGTAGTTGAATGACAACGAAGTCAGGCGCTTTGATGACTATTCTGACCTAGTCTAGGGTCCAAAGAGGGGATAAACAGACTGAGTGGAAAAAAAAAAAAAAAAAAAAAAAAAAGTAGAAGTAGTAGTAGAAGTAGTAGTAGTAGTAGTAGTAGTAGTAGTAGTTTTAGTAGTAGTTGATGCAGTAAAAGTAGTATGAGCAACAATAGTTAGTAGTACATGTAGTAGAGAGTGTATGTATGTAAAAGATAAATGAGAGAGAGAGAGAGAGAATATTGATAGCCATTTAATCTAATCCTGTTAAGGGAACCCACCTCGATTTTGTTCTCTTTCTCTCCCTCTCTCTTTGGCTTGTATCCATTCGGCCCCATTCAGCTTACTGTTTTAAGACGTTTACATCCATCCAGGTTTCAATATTTTCCTGGCGAGCGGTAGCGAGCCAGCATATATACATTTTTGTTTTGACAGGAAGCTAAATTTTTACATTTTTCGATAGAAAAATGTCTTTCTCCATACATCCAATGGATTTCTCCATACAATGCTGGCTCGCTATCGCTCGCCAGGAAGAAATTGACACCTGGATGTGGATAAACGCCTTAAAACAGTTGGCTGAATGGGGCCGAATGGATACAAGCCAGGGAAAGAGAGAAAAGGAGAGAAAGATAAAAAAAAAACTGGTGACCCCCTTATTAATCATAGTGACTAACAGTGAAATGTCTATCATATATTACTATTCTTTAGTTTGTATGTATTATTCCGTACAATCCCCAACACTCTGCGGAACGTTGTTGCTGAAAGGGTGTGTGTGTAAAGCCGGTAGCGTCACACCGATCCCAAAATAAACATAGCTATATTTAGTGAGTGAAACGCGGCGGGAAGTGTCCGTAGACTTTCATGTGTGTCAAAGAAAACTCATTTAGATAAAGGGGTAACTACGCTATTAATCCCTTCTGTACCGGCAACGGGTTTTTTTTTTCTAGCTATTTTTAGAAGATTTTATGTAGTTTAAGAAGGATGTGTGGTTGTAAAAAAAGGTTATGTGAGATAGTTCGAAACCTGTTAATTGCTTAAAGTGAATATAATCGTCTAATAGTAGCCAGAAGAAAGTAAACAAGACGTAGCGGTAGATCAATCAATCAATCAATCAATCTATGTTATCACATAGAGAAGGAGTTAACTGGCAGATTCATACTAACAGATTCACACCCCTGCAGTACTTGAGGGCTTATTTCTTCCTTTTATTTTGGCTATCATTAAACGATTTTATTTAGTTTAGGAAGGAATTTTGGAAGTCACAGGGTTAAATAAGATGATTTTGATATTTAGAGATCCTTCCTAAATTACATAAACTCGTCTTATAATAGGTAGATAATAGTACAGAAACATCAACGTATCCTGAAGGGGTTAATCTAATTTACGATACCAGTGCAAAATATCCCAGAAATATTGCTAGAAAATGTTGGCCATAGAAAGTTGACAATAATAGCTCTCGTGTGGTACCCCTTTAACCCATCCAGTACCGATGACCGCTTATTTATCATATTCTGGCAACTATTAGACGACTTTATTCAGCTTTGGAAGGGCCTCTAGCAATAATAAGGCTTCACTATACCTCAACCAACCCTTTTAACTACCACAGATCCTTCTTAAGCTGCAAAATATCGTCAAAATATAGCTAGAATAAGATATAGCACACGTCGCTGGTACTCAAAGGGTTAAAACTATAGGGGGTCTTGGTGGTTAATTTGTTAATGTGTTTAATTTATATTTAGCGTTTTCATTGCCTATGCCATTTTCGAGCAGAGTATATATAGTTTACCTCTAGACTTAAGCCCCCCGCCTCTCCAGACCTTCTTCAATCTAAAATAATATCCCACTAGAACCCTTTCATGTTAATTATGTACATTTTTCGGTAGAACGATGTAGCTGAAGGGGTGTGTATTTGTGAGTGTAAATGTGAGTGTAATTATAATAATAATAATAATAATAATAATAATAAGCATGTGTACAGTATATGTGTGAGTGTATACTTGTACGTGTGCGCGATGTGAGTCAGATCAGATCAGATGAAGTATTGAGGGATAAGCCTTTACAACGGCACCTCTTATTTACATTCTACTTTTCCTATTTTTCTGAAGCGTGTAGAGAGGGGAGAAGGGGTGTTGGCGAGAGAGGAAGCTGTTGAAGTGGCTTTGTTATGTGTGTTTAGTCTGTATACGTCGTCAGGATGTTCCCTGACTGGGTGCAAGCATGTGAAACATGCTAGGACATACTACCACACCCACTAAATGTCCGCCGTGGCAGGGATTCGATCCCGGGTGTTGTGGTGTGTGAATCTATTAACCCTTTGAGTACCAGCGACGTGTTACATTTCATTCTAGCTATATTTAGACGATATCATGCAACTCATGAAGAATCTGTAGTGGTTAAAAGGGTTGATTGAGGTAGTTTGAAGCCTTATTATTTTTAGAGGTCCTTCCTAAGCTGAATACAACCATCTAATAGTTACCAGAATATGATGAATAGGACGTCTGCGACTCCGGCAGATTATAGCGTAGTCACCCGTTTAAACATATTGGTTTTCTTTGATACACATTCAAGTCTACGGACAATTCCCGCCGCGTTTCACATACTAAATACGGTTATGTTTATTTTGGGACCTGTATTCTAGCTATATTTAGAGAATTTTCTGCAGTTTAAGAAGGATCTTTGGTAGTAAAGGAGTTAAGTGAGATAGTTCGAAGCCTGTTTATTGCTGGAGTCCCTTTTTAAACTGAATGAAATGGTCTAATAGTATCCAGAATAAAGCTAAAAGGACGGCACCGGTACGGAAGGGGTTAAGTGATTTTCAGAAAAGAATTGGGATAAGGTCATAACATCAATGTACAGTCGCGCTAATAAGTCATGCCTCAGCTGTCATTATGTTTGGCTGGCTCTGTGTCTGTGTCTGTCAGATGCTGAATAGGGTGGGTAAGTGTAGGAACATGTTTGTATATTTCACTCGATATGGAGGAATGAAGCTTATATATTGCTGATACCAATTGATCACAACATACTTGGTGCCGAAACATCACTTATTAGCGCGACTGTACAGTAGGAAGTATATAAAATACCTTAAAAATCACATACAATAAACGAATTCGCCTGGTTAAGTTAAAATGGTAGTATCTTGCTTTTGAATGTAATTATGTGAGATTTATGGCTGGGATAATATTAAGAGGAGATGGGCCTTTTTTCTGGTCCCCTTTCTTCCCCATGTTTAGCCCTACCTGGTGATTTGGTCTCGTTAGGCACGATACAACGGATGAAGTGAGGTTGGGTGGCGTTCAGTGTCTTCATCAGGTTATTTAGTTGCTCCTGTTGGGAAAAGGTATATTAGGGGGGTTTATATTATATTCCATCGACAGAGAGAGTGAGTATGTGTGTGGTTGTGTGTGTGTGTGAGAGAGGGTGAGTGTTTGTGTGTGTGTGTGTGTGACAGAGAGAGAGAGTGCCTGTGTGTGTGTGAGAGAGAGAGTCCTTAATAAGCTAGACAATCCCAGTATAAGGCACTATTTACAACCTACCGTATATATAGTATACAGTATTATATATCAACAGTGTCTAGATCTCAAAAGTTAGTCCTTTAAGAGGGGTGACCTGCTATTTTTCTCTCCTTCTCTCACTTTCTCTGGTCAGTATCCATTTGGCCCCATTCACCCTATTGTTTTAAGACTTTTTTCCCCATCCAGGTGTCGATTTCATCCTGGCGTGCGATAGCGAGCCAGCATTGTATGGAGAAATCCGGCTTCGCCGGAGAAATTTTTCTATCGAAAAATTTACAGATTTAGCTTGCTGTCAAAACAAAAATATATATATGCTGGTTCGCGACTGCTCGCCAGGAAAATATTGACACCTGGATGGGGGTAAACGTCTTAAAACAGTAGGCTGAATGGGGCCGAATGGATACAAGCCAAAGAGAGAGGGAGAGAAAGAGAAAAAAAGCGAGGTGGGCTCCCTTAAGGTGCGGCGACTTACCTTGTACCCCGCGGAGACAGTCTTGAACGATCCAGATTTCTGTGCTCGTCCTGGAAAGAAAAATAGTGTTATTTATTAATATATCCCTCTCTCTCTCTCTCTTTCTCTCTCCTTTTCTCTCTTACTATCATACTCTCTCTCTCTCTCTCTCTCTCTTTCTCTCTCTCTCTCTCTCTCTCTCTATATATATATATATACAGTATATTATAAATTTCGATTTATATCATTGCATCAGTTCATAGGTTAATATCCATCTTAAGCCTTTGAAGATCCAATACGCATTTCTATTCTGTTTCTGGCTACTATTAGACGAATTTATTCATTTTGATAAAGGTATTTGGAAGTCAGAGGGTTAATTGTGATATTCTATAGCCTTATAATTACCACAAATACTTCCTAAAATATATACAATCGTCTAATGATAGCCAAAATAACATTATTATTATTATCACTGTTCATATTTTTATTATTACTAAGACTAAAAAACATTGTCACACTAGATATTTTTCCGTCAATTTTTACGAGCAATTGTAGTTTGGTCATCTGAGTGGTAAATCGGGGAGAGATCTGCTCGGTTATGGCCTTGGCCTTGCTCGGGACCTTGGGGCTGTTCGGTCAGACAGCCTGGGGAACAACAACAACAACAACAACAACCATCGATCTAGTTTCAGAATGCAATGCGAAAGAGGTTCAAAATTGTACGAGAAAAAAATGCTCATCGAATAATGCCGGAAAATGCGCTCGTCTGACACTAACTTAACTGAAGCCCTTACCCGACTTAGCAGGGGCGTCTCCACCCCCGCTCTGCCCCGGGTGGTCAGCGAAGATAAGAACCGTCAGGGCGTTGGAGGCCTTCTTGAGCTGATCCACCACAGTGTCATTGAGGGGATCCTTGTTCTTCTCCAGCCACCCCGCCAGGTTGTAGCTGACGGTACCGGCGTAGTGCACGATGGCGAAATGGGCCTCAGCGCAGCCTGTCTTGGGGGGCTTGGGCTTGATAAACACCTTTGTCTTGCCCAGGTGGTTGGAGTTAAGCTTTTCGGTGAAGGTCTTGTCGGTGGCCTTCGGGAACATAGATTCCTCTTCCAGGATGGACAGGATGCCCATTTTCTGATGAATGTAAGAATTTAATTTATCATTTGTTTATATATAATACATTTCATAATTTAATATATTTAAGCTGCATTCACACTTGCAAATTCTTCAGTAGCTACATTTTCACCCGGAATTGAAGGTATCAATACTTTATCTTACTTTCTATATCATTCATATTCTTATCATATTGAAAAACATGTACTTTATATCTATACTTTTTCTTGTTTTCTATATCATTCATACTCGATCAAGTTGTTTTCATATAAATTAGATAATGAAAGTGCTTGAAATGTTCATATGTTTAGGATCATCTGTTTTCCTAACGTTACCTTTTCGAAGAGCTCAATGCAAGCCTGTAGATCCATACCAAAGTCCACGAAAGTCCAATCGATGCCTTCCTTCTTGTATTCCTCCTGCTCCAGCACGAACATGTGATGGTTGAAGAACTGCTGCAGCTTCTCATTACAGAAGTTGATACAAATTTGTTCAAACCCGTTGAACTGTAAACAAAAAAGTATTATGCTTTCAGTAACAGTGTGATTACAAATTATTGGTGAAACATGTTCAATGTTGCCTGTATCTGTGTATGTGAAAGAAAATATAATGATCTTGTGCTTCCTGGGCAACTGTATATTATTGCATTTTATGTATAAATGTTTTTCTACTACTACTAATACTACTACTACTACTTTTTTTTTTTTTTTTTCAATAACCACTCAGCCTGTGCATCCCCTCTTTGGACCCTAAACCAGGTCAGAACAGTCATCAAAGCGTCCGACTTGGTAGTCATTCAGCTACTTACTATTCCGGGGTCAGCACTGAGACTCATCATCGTGGATTACTACTACTACATTGATTTTTATTTAATATTGTTCATACATTTTATTTTACAAGCATCAGATATTACTATTCAACACCATGCAACTTCAATCCAGTCTCCTTCCTATGCGACCTATACTACTACTACTACTACTACTACTACTACTACTACTACTACTACTACTACTACTACTACTACTACTACTACTACTACTACTACTACTACTATTTTTTTTTTTTTTTTTTTTTACTAATACTACTACTACTACTACAACAACTACTACTACTATTACTACTACTACTACTACTACTACTACTACTACTACTACTACTATTACTTACCCCTAGAATCCCTTCAAGCTATATGTTTACATTCTCCAGTAGAACAATGTCCCGGCGAATCCGGTTTCTCTTAAATGCAAGGCTTGCTCTCACTCGCCAAGAAAATACCGATACCTAAATTATGAAACCATTCAATGATCCTTACGTCAAAGATCTCGAAGCCGGCGATGTCCAAGACTCCGATGAAGTTGGCCCTCTTCAAACCCGTCTCCAAAGTCTGGTTACACTTGGACACTAAGAACTTGAAGACCCGATCATAGAGAGCCTTGGCCAGCGCCCCCACGGAGTAGTAGCACTGGTCCTTGTTCATACCCTTGACCACAAACTCGGAGCCGACCTTGATCTTGGGCTTGGTGATGTTCTTGTAGAGGTCCGCGCCGTCGACTCCTAGCAGTTTGGCCACCTTCTCACCGACCTGGAATGGATAATAATAATAATAATAATAATAATAATAATAATAATAATAATATAAATAATAACAATAATTGTAGTATATATTTTAGAAATACTTATACTAATTGGGTGGGAATAATTCAACAGTTGTTCGGAAGTTTGTACTTTCTTTAACAAAACTCAAAAGCAATCAATATTCCTCATAGCTAATGCTTCTCAATCCGGGTCGAAATACGTTCAAACTTGAAAAGTTTGATTACTTACGATAATACAGTATATATTGTCCTTCGGAGTTTTAAATTCCCATTACAACCTATCTGTACGATCGCTATTCAGAGTTTGATTTACTTCGGTCTCAAGGCACAATAACTATTAATCAAATCAAAAGAAACTATGTGAATAAGATGTATTCGTATTTCGTATAATAGATATTACACGCAATCGATAGCATGCTTTCGATGAGGATATATCTATTTTGATAAGATAGTTTCCTTACAACAGAAATGTTTCCAAATGGCGAGGCCTGATTGCCTTTCCTATCTATTACTCCAGCTAAACCTCTACTATCACAATTCCTATTATTCTAGCCTGCATAGGTTTTTGGTATCATTACACTATTACCTACTTCTCAGATCGAGTTAGATTGTAAGTAGTCCACTCGTCTGATAGGCCTAAACTAATGTGATAGCTGGGTTTGTACTTCCCGAAACTACCTGTTATATAATCCTAGCTTTTCGATAGCCGGGTGCGTACGTCCCGAATCTACCGACTCTAAACTCTGAAAGTTGGTCATGTATGTCAAAATGCATCACAATCCTGAAAGCGTCATAGTAGCCAGATCAATGGGACTCACCTCAGTACCGTCAGCTTCAGCCTGTTCCTCTCGGCCCCTCTGCTTGAACGCCATCCCTCCCATGTGCATGACAGCGGCGGTGATCTGATACACGTCATGCACCTCCTGCTCCGTGAAGTTCAGGATGGTGAAGGCGTCCTGAAAGCAAACCAAAATGCGATTACTTAAGATGGTCTTTACTCTTATGATTGCATGAACTCGTCTAATGATGGCCAGAATAAACTGTAAAAATGCATCATAATCTTCAAAGTGTTAACGATCGATATGAAGGAAAGTTAACTCACGTGACAGAACTGCATGTCTTCACCGTCATCAATGGAGGGGACGGTGACCTTGCCCTGAGACACGTAGTGGTAGTCGTAGATGTCGTCGCTTAGCAGACACAGAGCTGGTGATACATTATTATTTTTATTATTATTATTAGTATTATTATTATTATTATTATTATTAAAATAGACCAAAAAATAAACTATCCTCCCTTAAACCCCTAACTTTAAATGTCTGTACTCACGTTTGATCTCCTTGACCTGATCAGCCATCATCTCGTAGAAGATATGGTAGGATCGTTCAAGGGACTGTTGGGAGATGACACGGGCCTTCTCCAGCAGGTACACTTCAATGTCACCTCCAGATAATTTGCCGTTGGGTTGGAAGTGAATACGGATAAATTTCCCCTGTCGAAGAAGAAAAGGAATATATTAGCCAGCCAATTTTATTTATACATTTATTTATTTGTATTGTTTTCCAGATGCCGGGGAGGTTTTTAGTTTGGTCTCTAGATATCCATCAAGCTTAAGATTACACCCCCTTGAGCCCCTTTCAAGATAAATTTGTACATTTTTCGGTAGAAAAATTTCCCGGCTGAAAGCCGGTTCCTCTTAAATAACAGGCTCGCTATCGCTCGCCAGTATAAAATCGACACCTAAATGGCACGAAAGGTCTTAAAATTGACAGAAATGGGTCGAAAGTTCTTAAAATCATCAAAATAATGGGGCGAACGTCTTCAAATTAGAAAAACAATGGGGCTAAACTGAGGGAGAAAGGAGTCAAGAAAAAAATCCCTCAAGTGGATATCTCCCCTTAATTTCCGAGGAAGGGTGGCTATGAACAAGACAGTTACATAACAAAACATAACATAATTAAGTAACACCCGTTCTTATCATTAATCATCCATTACAAACTCCAATGAATTTGAATAACTAATGAAAGCCTATGGTCCTCCCGGGATTCGAACTCGGGACACCATACCATAACACAACTAATATAATTCAACTTACAAATCGGGAGGAGTTGTCGTTACGAACAGTCTTGGCGTTACCGAAGGCCTCCAGCACGGGGTTTGTCTGAACGATCTGGTCCTCCAAGTTCTGTGGGGTGAGAAAATAGTCTAGAGTAATCATAAGTAATAATAAATAGAAATATATAATAATAATACAATCTTGAAAAGGTTATATAAATACTTTAACAAATATTTTGATGGTGCCGGGTACTCACAGGCTTCTTTTCGCCATCCTTGGGTTTGCTGGTGGTGGCGCCGACGTTGGCGAAGTAGGACAGTACCTTCTTGGTGTTCTCAGTTTTACCGGCGCCAGACTCACCACTGAGGGACGAGAAAGAGTTGTTAATTTATCCTAACTAAGCCAAATTTAGCCTATCTTAACTGTAGGTAATCTAACCTGACCAAACCTAATCTAACCTAACCACACTACGTCTTATCTAACCTAACCTAACCTATCCTAATCTTCTTGGTGTTCTCAGTCTTACCGACGCCAGACTCAACACTGGGAGGAGAGAAAGAGTTGTTAATTCTACCTAACTAAGTCAAATATAATCTTTTATTTTAGCTAACCTAACCTAACCTAACCTAACATAACCTCATCTAACTAAATCTAACCTAACCCAATCTTATCCTTTTTTGTGTTCTCAGTCTTATCGGCGCCAGACTCACCACTGGGGGGCGAGAAAGGGTTGTTAATTTAACCTAACTAGACCCACCACTGGAAATTTAATATAATTTAATCCTATTTATATTAAAGAGAAGGGAAATCCTACTTGGAGATTGTATTTAACTTCATGCCCGAGTTGCAGGATCCATATTCCAGAATACCATACATCCCTTCTCCATAATATAAATAGGAAAAGGTTAAGATGTCTTTATCACGCCGTGGTCTAGTGGATTAAAAGCTTGGACACTCGTTCTGAATGTCGGAGGCTCGAGTTCGGGTGAGAGTATATAAACATTTATTAGCTCACGTTAATTTGTGAGACATACATTATATATATATATATATATATATATATATATATATATATATATATATATATATATATATATATATATATTATTTTTATTAATCTCACCACCACACCCCCAATGAAATTAATTAAAGTATATATGATCCACCGGGATTCGAACCCGGGTTATCACACACATATTTTTGCCACCTTAACCATTACACCACCAGGACGGTTAAAGGTTTATGCACACGCCTACGACTTATTATCCATTCTCGAATACTGGATATTAATCTAATCATGTTCATATTCCCAACCGCACTATGGTAGCCTACTGTTTAAGTGAGAGGAAAGAATATTCATGGGGCACAGATCATATAGACCGGCCTCTCGAAGAAATATCCCTAAACCTACTAATAATATTATTTTTATTAATCTCACCACCACACCCCCAATGAAATTAATTAAAGTATATATGATCCACCGGGATTCGAACCGGGGTTATTATTAGATAGATACAGTACTTACGTAATCAACATCGACTGGTTTGATCCACCTTAAATAAAAGAAAAAATTATATAAGTTAACTGCTTTAGATGTAACTATGAAAATATTCCTTGCACAAAGATCTACATAGCGTTCTGCACATGGCTATTGTATCAGCTATATGTAAGTGTTAGATGAAACTTATCATACATTTATTTTGTTATTATTATTATTATTACTATTATTATTATTGTTGTTATAATTACATATATTATTATTATTATTATTATTATTATTATTATTATTATTATTGTTATATATATTTATCTATTATTGTGTATTCATCTTTTTACTTATACATGTATTATTATTAATATTTGTTACCTTGCATCATGGCCATGTAGGCACCATCAGCAATGGCGAAGATGTGGGGTGGCACCTCATTACGCCTCTTGCCCTGGTAGATCTTGACCACACGGTTGGTATAGATGGGGTAACGCTTGTAGGGGTTCACGGCGATACAGAAGAGACCGGAGTAGGTGTAGATCAGCTTGTTGACGTAGCGAGACTTCAAGTTGTAGAGGACGGAGGGGTCGTTTAGATAGGTCAAGTTCGACATGTCCTCGCACTTCTCGTACTTGGGAGGATTGACTTGGTTGACCAGATCCTTTTTCCAGTTTTTGGTCTCCCCTCCGGCATACACGGTGATCAGTTCCATCTTATTGCCCTGGATCTCGCCCTCGATGAAGCCCTCCTTGGCGTTCGGGACCCAGCAGGACTTCTTGGAGTCGTAGGGCTTGGTGGAATCTTGCATCTTCATCTCCGCCGATAGGAACAGGAACTCCGTAGGGTCCGGGTCGGGTCCGGTGCTTTTCTTGACGTGGCCGGGCATGGTGGTGGTGGTGGTGTAGTGATGTCTTAGGTTGGTGTTGTGATGTCTTGTGATGTAGTGGTGACGGTGTAGTGATGTCCTATGGAGGTGTTGTGATGTCTTCTGGTGTAGTGGTGGTGGTGTAGTAATGTCTTATAGTGGTGTAGTGATGTGGTGGTGGTGTAGTGATGTGGTGGTGGTGTAGTGATGTCTTGTGTAGGTGTGTCGTATGTGGCCAATACAACCCTACCACTAATTGAGGGGCTTGTTTCGAGGACTAATTTTCACAATGGTATTCTGTGGTCAATGTGATGCCCTGGAAACAAAGGGAAAAACAATCAGTGGTCCCCCTCATAAGAAACATAAAATAGTCCCCAATCACATTCAAGTGAAGGGGTACGTCTTGTTAATGTTATTCTTGGTATATTTAGGCGATTTTCTGCAGTTTAGGAAGGATTTCTAGCAATTATAAAGCTGCGAACTATCTCCATCAACCTTTTTTAACTACCACAGATCCTTCCTAGGCTGCATACAATCGTCTAAATGTAGCTAATATATAATGTAACATACGTCCCTGGTACTCAAAGGGTTAAGGGCTCTCCAACGAACACTCCAGCAAGTATAAGGACATCCACTCCTCAGATCATAACACTATAGTCTGTTCATTCTAGGTTGGGCAGAAATCGTAACCTCTAACCTCTCATAACTCAAAAAGGACTAGAATAATCGAGCTCACATTTCTACCAAATAGGAAGACTTGGCTAGGGAATAGGTGTGGAAATTGACAGCTCATTTGCTCTGGCCCTCTTTGAGTTACAGAGGTTAAGAATGAACGGACTTATATTCTCTGTTTCTTCTCAACTGGCGGTAAAATCAAATTTTTAGCTGCAGATTTCTTGAAACTTAAATGTAAAAATATGAATCTACCATGCCCCAGCGTTGTATTAATGTGAATCTACCATGCCCCAGCGTTGTATTAATGTGAATCTACCATGCCCCAGCGTTGTATTAATGTGAATCTACCATGCCCCAGCGTTGTATTAATGTGAATCTACCATGCCCCAGCGTTGTATTAATGTGAATCTACCATGCCCCAGCGTTGTATTAATGTCAGGGTTTCACAATTAACCCCTTCTGTACCGGCGACGTCTTTTTAATTTTCTTCTAATTATATTTAGACGATTTTGTGCGGCTTAAGAAGGATCTGTGGTGGTAAAAAGGGTGACCGGACACCTCAACCAGTAGACCATTTCAACCAGTAGCTCTCAACCAGAACCAAATCAACCAACACGGTTAGGTTAGGTTAGGTTAGATTAGGTTAGTACTACATTTTGGCACTGGTTTGGTTGGTCTTGGTTGATTTGGCACTGGTTGAGAGCTACTGGTTGAAATGGTCTACAGGTAAAGAAGGCTTCCGGGTGGTAAAACGGGTTACGTGAGATAGTTCGAAGCCTGTTACTTAAGGGGAGGTGTTTAGTTTGTTCCCTAGACCTCCATCAAGCTTAAAATTACACCCCCTTGAGACCCTTTCAAGATATATTTGTACATTTTTCGGTAGAAAAATGTCCCGGCCGAAGGCCGGTTCCTCTTAAATTACAGGCTCGCTATCGCTCGCTAGGATAAAATTGACACCTGAATGGCACGAAAGGTCTTAATATGGGGTGAAAGTTCTTAAAATCGCTAAACTAATGGGGCAAACGTTTTATAATATCAAAAGCAATGGGGCTAAACATGAGGGAGAAAGGGGTCAACAAAAAAATCCCTCAAGTGGAGATCTCCCCTTAATGGAGGCCCGTTTTAAACTGAATACAGTCGTCTAATAGTAGCCAGAATACAATGAAAAGGACGTCATTGGTACTGAAGAGGTTAACAACGCATTTCAACAACAATGTACGTAATACCTGTATAATCCAATTAATTAAATTCACTCCCAATATCAAACACCTCCCAATGAAATTAATGAAAGCATGTGATCCTCCCGGGATTCGAACCTGGGTTACCACTCATATATATATATATATTTTTTTTTTTTTTTTTTTTTTTTTTTATATCTTAAACACTCTAACCATTACACCTCCAAGACAGTTACAGGTTAAGTACATGGCTATCCATATATAGAATACTGGATATTAATCTAATCATGTACAATCGGCCTTATACTGTAAGTGATGTCTCGGCACCAAATATATTTTGATCCATAATTGGTTTCAGCAATATATAAACTGAATGTATTCATTTCGAGGTGGATATGCCAACCTATTCCTACACTTACCCACCCTATTCAACATCTGACAGACATTATTACAGTACAGAGCGTACCAAACGTAAGGACAGCTGAGACATGACCTATTAGCACTACCGTACTTAGTTCCAATTGCACACTAGGTAAATAACACAGCCATGTACAATCGGGTGTGTTAAGTGTTGTCATAGATTCCAGTGGTTTTCGCTCAATAAGTGTTATTGGTATCTTTATAGTTACTGGGAAACGTGCTTGTACCAGCGGCTGGACATAATATATAGAATACATCCACTCTATGTAACACACCCGCACGCCCCCGCACTTCACTACATAAAGTATTACGAGGATAACATTACACAGGGGCATTACAGAAGTGCACTGTTATTACTATGTACACACCCACCCACACCGAAGAGCGCCGTTTGTACGCCCGTGGCAACCGGACCGCTAGCACGCCCTGAGTTCTGGTACGGGTTTGAGGTGGGTGGGGGAGGAGGTTGGGGAGGGGTGTGGAAGAGTGGGAGTGGGGTCAGGTAGGTGGAGGAGGGGGAGGGGTGTGGCGGTTGGGAAGGGGTGTGTAGTTGGGAGGGGGAATGTGAGGTGTGAGAGGCGTGGGTGGGGGAGGCAAGAGAGAAAGAGAGAGTAAGAGAGTGAGAGAGAGAGATAATCGTTGTGAAGGGGTGAGGAGAGGAAGGAGGAATCCCGAGGGAGCTAGGATTGGTATAGGCGAGAGGTGGAAGGGGGTGTTGGGGGGGGGGGGGGAGAGGTGAGGAGGAGGTGGAAGGAAGGGATGGGAGAAGGAAGAGGGAGGATGGGGGGTGAAAAGTGAGGAGGAGAGGGGGGAGAGGATACAGGGGGGGGGGAGAGGGAAGAGGGATTAGGGAGAAGAGAGAGGGGTGGTGGAGAGGGGGAGAGGGGGGGGGGAAGAGGGACGAGGGGGCTGGGGTGAAGAGAGAGAGAGGGGTGGAGAAGAAAGAGGGTGGGGGTGAGGTTTGTGGGGTGGGAGAGAGGGGAAGAGGAAGAAGGATTGGAGAGAAAGGAGGGGGAAGGGGTGGGGGGGGGGAGAGGAGGAAAGGATTGGAGGGAAAGGAATAGCTAGGCACTGGCACTAAATTGGTTAACCCCTTCAGTACCATGACGTAATTTTCATCTTATTCTGGTTACCATTAGACGATTTTCATTAGCTTATAATCTACCTCTAGGATTCGAAGGGGTAAATATTATCTCTATAAACCCTCTGAATAACATAGGTCCTTCTTAACCCCTTCTGTTTTTCATCATATGCTGGTTACCATTAGACGATTTTCTTTAGCTTATAGTCTACCTCTAGGACTCAAAGGGGTAAATACTATCTCGATAAACCCTTCGAACAACATAGGTCCTTCTTAAGCTGCATACAATTGTCTAACTTCAACCAGAAATAAAGGTAAAAAGGTGTCAAGGTGCTGAAGAGGGTTAAGGGGAGATTTTCACTTGAGGGATTTGTTTCTGGATCTTTTTCTCCCTCATGTTTAGCCCCATTAGTTTTGATATTTTAAGACGTTCGGTGTGATAGTTTGGCGATTTCAAGACATTTCGCCCTATTTATGTAAATTTTAAGACCTTTCGTGTCATTTAGGTGTCGATTTTTTCCTGGCGAGCGAGAACGAGCCTGTAATATAAGAGGAACCGGCCTTTGGCCGGGACATTATTATATCGAAAAATTTACAAATTTGTCTCTTAGGGGGGGTTTGATTAAGCTTGATGGAGGTCTAGGGAACAAACTAAAAACCAAAGGGGGTCTAGGGGGTGTAATTTTAAGCTTGATGGAGGTCTAGGGAGGAAACTAAAAGCCTCCCCTTAATCCGAGAGCAGAGTACAATGTCATGACCAGGTAAGGCGAGGGAGGAGGGGAGGGTGTGGTGGTGGTGGTGGTGGTAGAGGTGTTAGTTTTCCCCGCTTGCATATAATAGTACCAGAATAGTTCCCTGACCACCACACCTCGCAAGAATAGTCCCCCCCCCCCCCCCGCAGCCTCCCCTCTCTCCCCCCCCACACCTGCACCCCCGCTCGCTGACCACTCCTCGGGCACCCCTTTGTTCCCCCCCCCCCCCCCTTTGGCACACCACGGCATTGTTTTTTATTCAGTGTTGGATACTTCTGAGTTCTTACTGGGCGAGATTAAAACGTTCTTGAATTCCGCGTTCTTCAAGCTCGAGAGACAATTTATATATCAGGGCTCTCTCTCTCTCTCTCTCTCTCTCTCTCTCTCTCTCTCTCTCTCTCTCTCTCTCTCTCTCTCTCTCTCTCTCTCTCTCTCTCTCTCTCTCTGTAATAATAAATAATTATCGGTTTATTGTTCATTGCAGTCCTGAGGCTAAAAATCTACAGAGTTTTTCTTAAACCTAGGTACAGTACAATACATATTCTACCTTAACTACGAGGTCTCATGCGACCTTTGGCGACCGTGAGGTGCCTGGCTTCCCACCAAATACATACGCAGATGCACTTTGTATTGGTGAGAAGATTTGTAGGCTAACACAGGCTGATAGCAGCTTGGTTAGGGAGGAACCACGATACAATTATCTCCGTCGCTATGGCCGAAAACAACTTTAGAATTTTGATGGATTCGAACCCTCACCCCGGCCCTTACGGTCAGCGCGAGACATACAACACCGTAAACCACTGGACCACAGCGACCCACGCGCGTGTGTGTGTGTATGAGTGTGTGTGTGTGTGTTTTATATGTGTGTGTTTGTGTGTGTTATATGTGTGTGTGTGTGTGTGTTTTATATGTGTGGGTGGGTGTGTGTATGTGTAGGTGGGTGTGTGGGTGTATTATGTGTGTGTGTGTTTATGTGTGTGTGTGTGTGTTGTGTTGGGGGTGACATTTGTGAACACCCCTTATATCATTTCCGTGAACAGAATTAATAGTAGCACACACACACACACACACACGTGTGTATGTGTGAAGGTGTATTTGGGTGTGTATTTGAGTAGGTGTAAGTGTGCTTGTGTGTGTGTATATGTGTATGTATATATGTGTATATACAAGTGTGTGGGTGTGTTTGTATATTGTGTGTGTGTGTATATGTGTATGTATATATGTGTATATACAAGTGTGTGGGTGTGTTTGTATATTGTGTGTGTACATATGTGTATTTATAAATGTGTATATAAAAGTGTGAGTGTGTTTGTATATTTAACTAGGCAACCAAGGCATTCCTACATACCACTTTGTCTCTCCCTTGAGTTGAATAAAACAGAAGGGCTCTTTCTGCATCAAGGTGGCTTAGTAATGTTTAACAATTAAGGGGAGGTATTTAGTTTGTTCCCTACGTTTTCATCAAGCTTAAAATTACACCCCCTTGAGCCCCTTTCAAGATAAATTTGTACATTTTTCGGTAGAAAAATGTCCCGGCTGAAAGCCGGTTCCTCTTAAATTACAGGCTCGCTATCGCTCGCCAGGATAAAATCGACACCTAAATGGCACGAAAGTTCTTAAAATTAACAGAAATGGGTCGAAAGTTCTTAAAATCGTCAAAATAATGGGGCGAACGTCTTAAAATTAGAAAAGCAATGGGGCTAAACATGAGGGAGAAAGGGGTCAAGAAAAAAATCCCTCAAGTGGAAATCTCCCCTTAACCCCTTCTGTACCGGCGACGTATTTTTCATTATTATTTTGACTGTATTTAGACTCTTTCTCTTCTTCTTCTTTGCTATCCTTTCCTTCCACTGTCCCTTACTCTCGGGTTAGCTATCTCTACTAGAATTAAGTCCCGACCACCTCGCTGTGATCGTAAGGTCTGTGTGGTCAGTGTATATATGTAAATCTATGTACAAATATCTCACTCTCTCTCTCTCTCTCTCTCTCTCTCTCTCTCTCTCTCTCTCTCTCAGACAACTGGAAAGAAATATACTCTGCAACATCTCACTGTATTAACCATTGACCGAAATATACTCTGCAACATCTCACTGTATTAACCATTGACCGAAATACATTGATTTAGGGTCGCGCCACTTGAGAATGACGTGGGGTTTGTGTTGGCTGTATATAAACAAACATAATGTGTCTTTTTTACTATCCCGCTAGCTGTCCTATGCTATCAATTGTGTGTGTGTGTGTGTGTGTGTGTGTGTGTGTGTGAGAGAGAGAGAGAGAGAGATTACTGCTATTAATTTTATTCACAGACACGATAAAAGAGGTGTTCAAGAATCTCACCCCCAACACACACACACACACACACATAAACACACACACACACACACACACACACACTCACACTATCATAGAGAGAGAGAGAGAGAGAGAGAGAGAGAGAGAGAGAGAGAGAGAGAGAGAGAGAGAGAGAGAGATTAGGAAAGCCCATTGACTCGTCCTCCTAAAACAATGTAATGAATCACTTAACACCTTCAGTACCGGCGACGTCTTTTTCATCTAATTTCGGCTACATTTAGACGATTTTATGAAGCTTTCGAAGGGCCTGTGGTTGTTAAAAGGGTTGGTCGAGATAGTGTCTAGCCTTTTCATGGGTATACGTCCTTCCTAAGCTGAATAAAATCATCTAATAGTTGCCAGAATATGATGAAAAGGAGTCGCCGGTACTGAAGGGGTTAAGGGGGAAGTAGTTGTTTTTTCTCACTCATGTTGTCCCATTAGCATTGAGATTGTAAGACGTTAACAAAAATAATAATCACCAATAAAGACAGAACTTTGTTCCATTAGTTTGGCGATTGTAAGACCTTTCACCCCATTTGTTGTCAATATAAAGATCTTTCGTGCTATTTAGGTGTCGATTTTGTCCTAGCGAGCGATAGCGAGCCTGTAATATTAGGAGGCATCGGGCCAGGACAGTTTTATATCGAAAAATTTACAAATTTATCTTGTTACATCTCTCTCGCTATTCTATCGCTACTATAATAATCAATGTTCCTCAGAGCTTTCCCAGTGTATACCACATCCTCTACGTAGGGCACGTGGTACCCGTCTTGCAACACAATCCCACCCCTACTCTGTGCAACTCTCCAACCCAAGAGTGAAACTTTATTCTCAGTCTTTCTTCTATTCAACTGCTGAGCTCTGGAACTCTCTCCCAGAATCAGTTTTTCCCTCTGCCTATGACTTAAATTGATTCAAACTCCGTGTGGCCAGGCATTTTTGGTAAAAATCGACACCTAAATGGCCCGAAAAGATATAATATTGACAAAGAAATGGGGTGAAAGTTCATAAAATCGCCCCAAAGTAATGGGCCAAACAAATAATGGGGCTAAGCATGAGGGAGAAGGGGGGGGGGGGGGGGGGGCAGCCCAGGACCCCCCCCCCCCCCCCCCCCCGTCCCCTTTAAGGTTAGTTCTCAATTATTGTTCTTTTGGCAGAGGAGACAGGACTTGACATTGACAGTGGTGTGTGTGTGTGTGTGTGTGTGGGTTAGGTTACAGGAAATGTGTGAGAGAGAGAGAGAGAGAGAGATCCTTGACATTGCCAGGAAATACTCTGTTACTTTTGGGTTTTGTATTTGTGTCTCACATACACAGAGAGTAATCCAGCTAACTCTCACAAACACTTCCCCCGCTGTTTCTATTTGTGTCTCACATACACAGAGAGTAATCCAGCTAACTCTTACAAACACTTCCCCCACTGTTTCTATTTGTGTCTCACATACACAGAGAGTAATCCAGCTAACTCTCACTAACACTTCCTTCACTGTTTATATTTGTGTCTCACATACACAGAGAGTAATCCAGCTAACTCTCACAAACACTTCCCCCGCTGTTTCTATTTGTGTCTCACATACACAGAGAGTAATCCAGCTATCTCTCACAAACACTTCCCCCCTTGTTTCTATTTGTGTCTCACCTACACAGAGAGTAATCCAGCTAACTATGACAAACACCTCCTCCTCCTATCCATTTCACTACATTTAATAAACACACCACACACTTCTTTCCAACACACCTAAATTACCTCTAACGTACCCTGATTTTGGCTCTCTACCACTCTTTCAACCTTGGGGGGGGGGGGACACTTGTTACAGTTAGCTTTGCCTTTTGTCTCCTTCATGCACATAGAAGAGAAGGGTATTATCCTCTTCAGTACGGTGACGTAATTTTCATTCTAGTCTGGTTACCATTAGACGATTTTCTTTAGCTTATAATATACCCCTAGGGCTTAAACGGGCAAATACGATGTCAATAAACCCTCTCAATAACATAGGTCCTTCCTAAACTGCGTATCTATATATCTATCTATTGCCGGACGCTGTGATCCATGAAGGGGTGGCCACGAACGAAACGCCCCCATGCGCCTCTGTCTGCAGTCAGTCGACTTCCCTCCTCCCATCCATCACCGCTTTCATGCATATACTTCTTAATTCCATCCTTCCACCTCTCAATCGGTCTACCTCTCCCTCTCTGTCCTTCCACCTCGCTCTCGTACACTCTCTTAGTCATTCTCTCGCTTCCCATACGTTCCACATGGCTGAACTATCTCCAGGTGTTCCTTTTCACACTTTCCACCATATCTACATCCACACCACACCTCTCTCATACTTCCTCATTCGTCTGTCTATCCCTCCATGTAACTCCGCACGCACTTTTCAAGTAACTCATTTCCACCCCTCTCACTCTTGGTTTGAGTCTCTTCACCAATGTCCATGCTTCGCTCCCGTAAGTCAATGTCGGGATTACCACACTGTCATGCAAGGAATTCTTTACTTCCATGCTGACCATCCTATTTCTTGTTACTGCTTTCAGCATTCCTACAACCCTCTTCCCCTGTTGCACCCTCTCCCACACTTCTTCATCCATAGTCCCATCTTTACTCAACACACTGCCCAAATACTTAAATGGGCTGACATTCTCCATAGTCTGACCATTCAACCTCACCTCACACTCTGTGGCTACACCCCTTTCAAAGACCATAACCTTGCTCTTCCCCTCATTTATCTTCAGATTCCGTATTTCACACACTGTTCCAAACATATTTACCAGACTCTGCAACTCCCAATCACTATCGCTCATCAGAACTGTATCATAGGCAAACAGCAGTAGCCTACAGGTAACTTCCACTCGTTTCCTTCCCTTATCAGCGGTACACCAATATCCACTGTCCTTCCTTGTATTTCTTGCATGACTCCATCCATATATATATTGAACAACCATGGGGATATAACACACCCTTGCTTTAACCCAACATTCAGATCAAAGAAATCGCTCTGTTCATTCACGACACGCACCAACGTCTTTGCACTCTCATACATGCTCTTTACTGCTTTCAGCAACTTGCCATCTACTCCGTATATTCTCAGTACTTTCCACATGCCTTCTCTATCAACTCTGTCATAGGCCTTCTCCAAGTCCATAAAGGCAACATACAACTTTTGTTGCTTCTCCAGATATTTCTCCACAACACAATTCAGGGCAAAAATCTGATCTACACATCCTCCTCCCTTCCTAAAACCACCCTGCTCGTCACCAATCCATTTCTCCGCTCTTGCTCTCACTCTCTCAATCACTACCCTACTGTACACCTTCCCTACTACGCTTAGAAGACATATTCCTCGGTGGTTACCACACACTCATCTTTCCCCTTTACCCTTATATAGGGGGACTATTATGCCTGTCTTCCAGTCATCAGGCGCACTCCCCTTCTCCCATGCTAGTTTGCACATTTTCCATACCCATTCAATCACTATCTCACCACCATACCTCAACATTTCCCCACACACTCCTGCATATAATCGACTAATTCGAAGCAAAGTTAAAAAGGCGAAATAGTGTTGAAGGGGTTTGAGACTGGATGCCACTTAAATACCTCGATTGACCACTTGCTATAAGGACGTTGGACCTTTAGACGTCGATATTAAGGGGAGGTGGGTCGTTTTTCTGGCCCCCCTTCTGCCTCGCGTTTAGCCCCCTTAGTTTTCAGATTTTATGACGTTCGGTTCATTAGTTTGGCGATTTTAAGATCTTTCGCCCCATTTCTTTGTCAATATTAAGACTTTTCGTGTCATTTAGGTGTTGAGTCTTTAAATCGCCAAACTAATGGGGCGAACGTCTTAGAATTTAAATACTAATGGGACTAAACATGAGGGAAACCTCCCCCCCTTTAAGATATCTAGTGCAACAATATGTCATTCTATTTTTGAATGCATATATAGCATGTATGTGGGTGAGGGCTGGTCCTATCCAGAGTGGGTTTGACATCCTCTACTCAACCTTGGCCGTTTTTTGTCTGTCTCTTTTACGGTCCTACTTTGCCTTCTGGGGGCGGGAGGCTGGGAATCCTCCTCCCCTTGTAGAGTTCACCTACTCGACTAGACAGAGTAAGAGGCGAGGGAACACGAAAGTGGCCCCGGACTTTAAGAATTGGAACTTTAGATATTATTTCTGTTCGGGCTCTGTCTCGAGTCGGCCACCCTCAGCTATGGGGTATGTGCCTGAGTATATACATACATACATAAACAAAATGTGTGCATAATAGCTTTAAGAGGGGATGGGTGTATTTATTGGCTCATTTATGCATCTTTTTATTATCTTTTTAGTTTCCTCCCTAGACCTTCACCAAGCTTAAAAAACATTCCCCCAAGACCCTCTTTCAACATAAATTTGTACATTTTTCGATAGAAAAATGTCCCGGCCGAAGGCTGGTTCTTCTTAAAATACAGGTTTGCTATCGCTCGCCAGGAACAAATCGTCACCTAAATGACACGAATAGTCTTAATATTGACAAAGAAATGGGGCTGAAAAGACTTAAAATCGCCAAACTAATGGGCCGAACGTCTAAAACTCTGAAAACTAATGGGGCTAATCATGAGGAAGAAGGGAGACCAGAAAAAGGACCCATCTCCCCTTGACAATTTTGTATTTACACCTGGATAATATATACCTCCTTACATATAAGTGGCAGGGAAAAAAATATATATTGAAATAATATTTTATTTTACTTGTGTTTGCATTTATATTAGCGAATGAGATGTGACTGTATATATTGTATGGTTGAAACATTGAAGTCGTGTTGTTTGTATATGGACGTTTGACAAGTAGGCTGCACGATTTTATACTTGTTATGGTTAGTGATGGCTATGTTCAGTGTTTGATGAAATTGGCTCAACACTACAAAATGTTTAACATATGTAAGAGTTATGTATGATATTTGTACACACGCATGAATACGATGTTAGTGTACTCCTTGTAATATGTTATTCATTGTTTGACATAATACTGTATGTCACGAAATTTGATTACAATGGTGCTTAAACTGCATGAGCTTCCTCAAGTTCGCTCTGGGCTTTGCGATACTTGGCCAGGTTCAGAGCAGCGATCTCCTCAGCCTCCTCGATCTGCCTCTTGTAGGTCTTGATCTTCTGTTGCAGTTTGTCAACAAGGTCCTGCATCCTTTCGTGGTTCTTCTTGTCCTCATCGGACTGGAAGGTGAGCTCCTTGATGCGCCTCTCGCACTTCCTCAGGTTCTTCTGGGAGTCGGAGTGGCGGCGGGCTTCGTCGTCCAGTTGAGTCTCCAGCTCTCGTGCCCGGGACTCCAGTTTACCAATGGACCGCTTGCCAGTCTTGGTGACGTAGTTCTCGCTGTCCTCAAGCTTCATCTGTAGTTCCTTCAGTTGTCCATCAAGACCCTTACGCATCTTCTCCTGGTTCTGGCCGTTTTCTTGTTCAGCGCGGAGTTCGTCAGCCAGGTGAGCGGCGTCCACCATGGCCTTCTTAGCCTTGTCCTCGGTGTTCCGGGATTCATTGAGCATCTCATCCAGGTCAGCCTGTTGTAAGGAAAAAAAGGAAAAGTGAATTAACCCTTTCAGTACCAGGGACATCCTTTTCATCGTATTCTGGCAACTATTAGTCGATCTTATTCATCTTAGGAAGGACTCCATATCAATAATAAGGCTTCAAACTATCTCAACCAACCCTTTTACCTACCTCAGATCCTACCTAAGCTGCATAATATCTTCTAAATATTGCTAGAGTAAAATATAACACAAGTCACTGATACTAAAAGGGTTAAGTCAGTCAGTCAGTAGCCAGCCCTTACTCCTACAAAAGGTAGGGAGGATCAGCAAGAGACACAAGAAAGGAATAAATTAGGAAATATATGTCAAATCACACCTATGACTTAAATTGCTTCAAACTCCGTGTGTCCAGACATTTTGGCTCGAACATTCCTTGATTGTGGCTCTGTCACTCTTTTAACTCTGGGGTAGGCACTGGTTACAGGGAGTTTTGCCTTTTGTCTCCCTCATCCACATAGAACACAAAAATTAAATACTGTATATATATAATCTAATTAATTCATTTCGCTCACAACACTAAACACCACCCAATGAAATTAATGAAAGCATGTGCTCCACCTGGGATTCGAACCTGGGTTACCACATACAGATCTTAAACACTCAAACCATTAAACCATCAAGACATCAAATCCCACCTGAATAGACTGGTGTTCACCTTCCAGCTTCCTCTTAAGGACAGTAAGGGTGCCGTACTGCGCATTGAGGCTGCTCAGTTGGTCGTTGCCTTCGGAGAGGCTGGACTCCGCCTGGCGACGACCGCGATCCGACTGTTCCAGGAGAGTTCGGGACTCCTCCAGCTCACCGTTGATGGCGTTACCCCGGCGGTCGGCAGCGGCAAACATGTCGCGGTAGTCGGAGGCCTGGCGCTGCTCATCCTCCATCTTCACCTGTTTTCATAGATTGTAAAGTAAAAATAAAATATATATATATAATAATATAATAAAAATAAAAATAAAAATGTGATATGTGGCTGAGTATATAGATAGATAGGAAAGTAAATTAACTCACTAGTATAGTACATATGGCCTGCATAAATTAATCAAAACAAATCCAATCAAACTCCAGTCCCACCTGCAGATCCTTGATGTCCGTCTGTAGCTTCCTGTAGCCCTTCTGCAGGTCGCCGTAGTTCTTGTTGGAATGGTCGAGGGCCACTTCTAGCTCTGTGATGTCCGACTCCAACTTCTTCTTCATGCGTATGGCCTCAGCTTTGGCCTTGGCTTCCGCTTCCAGGGTGGTCTGCATGGAGTCCAGAGCGTGTTGGTAGCTCTTTCTGTTATGGTGTAGATGAGGATTATTAGTAGTAGGAAGGAAACTATAGGTAGCGCCAGCGAACTTGACAATAATCTTGACCCCTTAACTTCTTATAACTAATTATGAAACCAATCGGGCTGAAATTTCTCACATTTCGAGTCCACCAGGTAATAGGTGTGGATATTTACAGTCAGTTTGCTCTAGTCTCTTTTGAGTTATGAAGAGGTCAGGGATCAAGATTATTGTCAAATTCGATGGCGCTACCTTTAGTTAAGAGGATATATTTTAGTTTGTTCCCTTGACCTTTATCAAGCTTAAGGGGGGAGGGTTTATTTATTGGTCAATTTATTTACTTTTTCATTATCTCCACTATCAGAAAACTACACACTATTGCACACCATATCACCATAGGATGTCATAGAACAGGAAGATGGCAAAGTAGAAGTTTGACATTAAAAAGACGTCTTACAAAATTCATAATTCTTACCTGGTGGCATCGAACTCCTCTTCCTTCTCCTGGATGCGCTTGTCAATCTCCTGCCTGACCTGACTCAGCTCCAGCTGGCCACGGAGCACCTTGTTCTCCTCCTGTTCAAGAGCGGACTCGGCTTCCTCCAGAGCAGCCTGCAGCTCCTCCTTCTCTACTTCAAGACGCTTGGCAGTCTTCTCAACCTCAATGATGGATCGGCCACCTTCGCTGATCTGGTCCATAAGGTCTCTGGTTTCATCGCTGAGGCTCTTGTTCTCCCGCCGGCATCCGTCCACTTGCTGAAGAGTCTCGTCATACATGGCCTTGACGCGGAAGAGTTCTGTGGAATAGTTACGACTCTCCTTCTGTGAGCAATCCAGGTCAGCGGCAAGATCGTCAACCTTCACCTTCCATTCAGAGATGATCCTGTCGAAGTTCCTCTGTCTCTTTTCTGCCTGGCTGGCCTGGTTCAGGGCACGGTCGGCAGCAATCTGAGCGTTCTCGAACTCAGATGAAAGTTTCTGTCTGGTCTTTTCAAGGCTGAAGTTCTTCATGTTCAGCTGCTCAATCTGAGATTCTGCTTCATCCAAGCGAGCGGCGATTTTGAGTCTGGCGGCTTCCAGTTCCTCAGCTCGGGCCACCCCCTCGGTCTCGTACTTGGAGCGCCACATTTGAGCCTCTGCGTTGGCCTTAGATAGGAGGCGCTGGAGGTCTGACTTGGTCTCACATTCAGCATCAACTTGCTCGCGAAGGCCATCAATATCGTGCTCGAGGTTTCGGTACTTGCCGAGCAGTGTGCCTCGTTCCTGTAGAAGGATAATGCTCATGTTCACTTGATATTGGAATTGGAATATACAAAATCTTAATTGTTGCACGATTTATTAGAATGTTTAGCTTCAATATTTCATACAAATTTGAAATAAGTTAACTTTGGGTTTGATCACATAAGGTTAAGTGACTACTTGATCTATATAAAAACACTCTATAATTCTACCTACCCTACCCTGCTCTATTCATCGGATAATTTGAGGACTTGATCTATATAAAAGCACTCTATTATTCGACTTACCCTGCTCTCTTCATCGGATATTTTCTTGTTATCATCAAGCTGGGATGTGAGGGAGGACTTAATCTTGGCGAGCTGGGTGATCTGACTGTCCGCCTCCTCCAGTTGTCGCAGGAGGTCGCCGTTTTCCGTGGCCAACTTCTTCTTGCTGGCGTCGAAATCGTGGAGGGTCCGGTTGGCCTCCTCCAGACGGGCTGAGACGTCGGCCAGCTGGGTGTGCCGGTGCTTGATCGACTTCTCCGCGGCCGCCTACCGAGCAAAGGGGATAGGTTGGGAAATTGATAACGACATATCTTCCTTAAGGGGGGTCACCGTTTTTTTTTTATCTTTCTCTCGTTTTCTCTCTTTCCCTGGCTTGTATCCATTGGGCCCCATTCAGCCAACTATTTTCAGACGTTTATCCCTATCCAGGTGTCGATTTCTTCCTGGCAAGCGATAGCGAGCCAGCATTGTATGGAGAAATCCGGCTTCGCCAGAGACATTTTTCTATCGAATAATGTACAAATTTAGCTTGCTGTCAAAACAAAAATATATATATGCTGGCTCGCTACCACTCTCCAGGAAAATATTGACACCTGGATGGGGTTAAGAGTCTTAAAACAGTAGGCTGAATGGGGCCGAAATGATAAAAGCCAAGGAGAGAGGGAGAAAAAGAGAAAAAAAGCGAGGTGGGCCCCCTTAACTCCTTGAGGAACTAAGACGCATTTTGATACCATATTCCGGCTATTATTAGACGATTTTATAGAGATTAGGCATGGAATATGGTAGTCAGAGGGTTGATTGAGCCAGTTCTTACCCATCCAACTTCCGCAGATCCTTCCTAAACTGGATACAATCGTCTAATGATAGCCAGAATAAGCTATTGGATTGCATCATAATCCTCAAGGGGGTGATATTTCAATGTATTGCTCTAGGGGTAAGTAATTTGGTTTTGCCTGATAAAATATGCTAAGAGAGGCAAACTATTCTTGAAGATAAAATATGCTAAGAGAGGCAAACTATTCTTGAAGATAAGGTAACATTTGATCTTGTTTTTTTGGAAAACTTCAAGATTTTATATATATATATATATATATATATATATATATATATATATATATATATATATATATATATATACTGTATATATAGTTACCTTTTCACGAGAGACGCCATCCAGAGCAGCCTTAGCCTCATCAGAGTTGGTTCTCAAAATATCCTTCTCCTTCTCGGTCCTGGGGGAGAATGTAATGTAAAGTATATGTAAAGTATAGTAAAGTATTTTAAAGTAATGTATATGTAAAGTATAGTATATGTAAAGTACAGTATAGTGTATTTAAAGTATTGTAAAGTATCGTATATGTAAAGTAAAGTATAGTGTATTTAAAGTATTGTAAAGTATCGTATATGTAAAGTAAAGTATAGTGTATCTAAAGTATAGTAAAGTATAGTGTATTTAAAGTATTGTAAAGTATCGTATATGTAAAGTACAGTATAGTGTATTTAAAGTATAGTAAAGTATTGTAAAGTATCGTATATGTAAAGTACAGTATATGTAAAGTAAAGTATAGTGTATTTAAAGTATAGTAAAGTATTGTAAAGTATCGTATATGTAAAGTACAGTATATGTAAAGTAAAGTATAGTGTATTTAAAGTATTGTAAAGTATCGTATATGTAAAGTACAGTACCGGTATATGTAAAGTAAAGTATAGTGTATTTAAAGTATTGTAAAGTATCGTATATGTAAAGTATAGTATATGTAAAGTAAATGTAAAGTATAGTGTATTTAAAGTATTGTAAAGTATCGTATATGTAAAGTAAATGTAAAATATACCATTAATATCGCTCGCCAGGAAACAGGTTATGGGAGGACTCGTGGTGGGTGTTGGTTTCCTCTATGCCCCCCCCCCCCCCTTCCCTCCTTCCTCCCCCCCCCCCTCTTCCTTTCCTCCCCTTCGCCCTAGAACTCCTTACAAACTAGAGAAACACCCCTTTAAGAAAATAAATAAATAATAATAATCCAATGTCCCACCCTATAGACCTCTCTTCAAGCTAAATTTTACATTTTTCGGTAGAAAAATGTCCCATGGGATCTTCTTAAAATACAGGCTCGCTATCGCTCGCAAGGAAAAAATTGACACCTAAATTATACGAAAGGTGAAAGGTCTTAAAATCGCTGTACTTACTTAGCCTTCATCCGGTTGAGATGGTCAATTTGTTCGGACATCTCGGCCACGGCGTCAGCATGTTTCTTCCGGACCAGGTTAAATGAGGTCTCTTGGTGGATGTTGGTTTCCTCGATATCCCGGCGCAGTTTGGCCAGTTCGGAGTCCCGCTTCTTGTTCAGTTCCATCTGTGCGGTTGTGGCTCCTCCGGCTTCGTCCAACCGATCGCTCACTTCCTCCAGCTCGTTGGCCAGACGGGACTTGCCTTTGGGGAGAGAGAAATGAGAGAGATGTGAAATGGGTGTGTGTGTAACTTAGATAGCCCTCTGTATCCTATATATTTACCCGTCTTAGCCATGATATACCCCCAATAATTTTATATACCTTTCTATACTCCTTTCCACTCTATAATCCTATATATTTACCCTTCTCAAAATTCATATACCCCCAATGATCTTATAATACCTGTTATATACCCTTTTCCACTCTATAATCCTATATATTTACCCTTCTCAGCCTTCGCCCTGGCCTGTCGCTCGTGCTCCACCTCATTCTCCAGTTCCTCAACGCGGCACTGCTGTTCTCGGATCTGCCGCTGGACCTGGGAAATTATAATGTAAAGCTTGAAAAATAAACAAACCAAAACGTATACGAACACAGTAAAAAGACAAAATAACTAATCAAAATCGCTAATTAAAGTTAGACGAGTTATGGAAATTTTGTTTGTTTATGTTTTTTTTTTGCTGGACTTCCTTCTCCCTTATGTTTAGCCCCATTGTTTTTTAGGGGGAGGTTTTTAGTTTGCTCCCTAGACCTCCATTAAGCTAAGAAAATCCCCTTAGACCCCCCCCCCCATCGAGATAAATGTGTACATTTTATGAAAAAATGTTCCTCCACTTGACCACCCTGTTCAACATCTGACAGACATTAATACAGCACAGAGTGATCCGAGCGTAATGACAGCTGAGGCATGACTTATTAGCGCTACCGTACATTACAATAAAGACTTGCCCGGAAACAGTCCTATCATAGCATCACAGTGGCTATGAAATATACAGTCAGTCAGTCAGTCAGTACCCAGCCCTTACTCCCACAAGGGGTAGGGAGGATCAGCAAGAGACACGAGAAAGGAAAGAGAGGTGACAGGAGAAGAACACTTATACCAGTTTGCCCACAAAAAGCAAGCACACAACCATTCAGACGGCACCAATAGGGAGGATCAGCAAGAGACACGAGAAAGGAAAGAGAGGTGACAGGAAAAGAACACTTATACCAGTTTGCCCACAAAATGCAACCACACAAGCATTCAGATGGCACTAATAGGGAGGATCAGCAAGAGACACGAGAAAGGAAAGAGAGGTGACAGGAGAAGAACACGTATACCAGTTGGCCCACAAACTGCAACCACACAAGCATTCAAATGGCACTAATAGGGAGGATCAGCAAGAGACACGAGAAATACATACCCTGGACAGCGTATTCTGTTCCTCATCCACTTTGGTGGCCAGGGTGTTGCTCTCTTTGTCTTTGCGTTGGATGGTAGTCTCGAGTTCCTTCTGGTTGCGCTCCAAGTCAGCAATGGTCTCTTGGGTCAGCTTCAAGTCGCCCTCGATCTTCCTCTTATTCTTCTCGATCTCGCCACGTAACTTCTTCTCTCTTTCCACGGAGTCCTCAAGTTCGTCCAAGGTTTGCTGGAGTTTGGTCTTAACGTTGTTGTAATGTTTGCACTTATCCTCGACCCCTTGGAGATCGTCGGTGGATTTCTGGCTGGACTCCTGCAGTTGCTTCTTCTCGCGGTTGAGTTTCCCGATGAGTTCCTCCTGGCGGGCGATCTCCTCGGTGATGTTGTGGATCTGGTGATCCTTCCCGGCCTTCTCCTGGTCGGTCTTCTGCAGGGAAAGCTCCATGTCCTCCAGATCCCGCCGTGAGCTGCCGACCGTTTGCTCGAACTTCTTCTTCTCCTGGAACATGGAGCTGCGGGCTTCCTCTTCCTTGGCCAGACGGTCGCTCGTATCCTGAGAGTTAAGGGGATATGGGTTATATTTTGGTCGGTTATTTTATTTATATATTCATATATTTTTTTCGAGTCTTCCCTAGTCCTATATCAAGCTTAAACAATCACCCCCTAGACCCCCCTTAAAGATAGATGTGTAAAAAAAATCGGTAGAAAAATGTCCAGAATATGATAAAAAGGACGTATTTATTCTCTCTCTCTTTCTCCCCATACTTACGATAAGCTGAGCCTCCAATTCCGCCTTCTGCCCGGAAAGCTTAGACTGAGCTTCCAGAAACTCGCTCATGTTTCCCTTGCTAGAATCGATTTCCATCATAAGCTTATTCTTCTCCTCAGTGAGCGTGGCGTTAGAGAGCTCAAGCGATTCCTTCTTCTTGACTTCCTCGTCCAGAAGCTCACAAGCCTTATCAGAACGCTCCTGCAGCTTGCGAATCTCATCTTCCAAGCGGGGCTGGTTGAGTAGCGGCCTGACCTGTAAGAAATAGTGATGGGTTAGTTTGGTGATTAAGGGGGCCCATCTCGTTGTTTTTCTGTGATCATGTTTACAGTGCTCTGTAAGGGTGAACATAGCATGACCTGACTTAGTTAGTTAAAATAGGACTTCAGAGGCTATCAACCCTTCAGGATTATTAAACCAGCACACTGTAAGTTCCTCGTAGCCTAACCTTTTGTAACATTGATCTTAGTTAGTTAGTTACTTAAAATAGGACGTCAACCCTTCAGGACTATTAAGCCAACACACTGACCTTCTGCCAGAGGTTGAACCAGACCCAGTTCTTGAGAGCCATGAACTTCCGGACATTACGTTGGACCACCACCAAGGAGACGCGTTGCTCCTGAAGACGTTTGAACTCTCTCCGCCCAACGTACCCTCGGAGCCAGGACTGTAGCCAGGTGACGATCTTACTCAGGCGGTCATCTCGAAGCTCCTCCATGCTACCCAGGACACCAGCACGGAAGAATACCTGAAAAAAACAAATATGCAGAGTGTTAGAAAGAACATACGGCAGATCCCTTTCACACCCAACCCATCTCGTATAAGCAACGGTTGTCATAATATATGAGCATATACATTTGCTCATTTATATATCTTTTCATAATTTTGTTTTTTAGTTTCCTCCCTAGACCTCCATCAAGCTTAACAAAATACCCCCCCAAGATCCTCCTTTAAGATAAATTTGTACATTTTCGATAGAAAAATGATTATTATTTTTATTTACAATTATTATTTATATTATTACTACCATTATTATTATTATTATTATTATTATTATTATTATTATTATTATTATTATATAATATAATTATTATTATGATTATTATTATTATTATTATTATTATTATTATTATTATTATTATTATTATTATTTACAATTATTATTATTATTATTATTATTATTATTATTATTATTATTATTATTTACAATTATTATTATTATTATTACTTGTATTTACCTTAGTATTTCCCAGACGGTAGGTATCCTTGTCCAAGCCCGACTTATCGAAACACACCTGCGCGGCCGCCTTGTTGTCTGAGATTTTTGCCATTTCCTTGGAGGCTAGGATCTTGTACCTGAAAAGACAGATAATTGGTAAAAAAAAACAGCTTAGAATTGACCACTTGCGAGTTTCAAGCTATAAGGAAGTTGGAGCTGTAGGCATCATTATTTAACTGAATGACTAGCTTAAGGGGAGGTTTTTACGTTGTTCCCTAGACCTCTATCAAGCTAAAAACTACACCCCCTAGACCCCCTTTCAAGATAAATTGGTACATTTTTCGGTAGAAAAATTTCCCGGCCAAAGGCCGGTTCCTCTTAAATTACAGGCTCGCTATCGCTCGCCAGGAAAAAATCGACACCTAAATTGCCCGAACGGTCTTAAAATTGACAGAAATTGGGCGAAAGTTCTTAAGATCGCCTAACTTATATCCAAACCTTAAAAGCATTGGGGCTAAACATGAGGGAGAAAGGGGTCCAGAAAAAAAAATCCTCAAGTGGAAATCTCCCCTTAAACACGGTTGTAGCGCATCTACATACACTCAAATTCACTATACTTCCTAACCATCAGAAATCTACATTATATCATTGCATGTCTGTTTAACTTCCATGTTTACAGCTCCAACTTCCTTGTAGCCTGGAACTCGCAAGTGGTCAATTAACCACTTGCGAGTTTCAGGCTACAAGGAAGTTGGAGCCGTGAACATCAATATTAACCCTTTCAGTACCAGCGACGTGTGACCTATTATAGTCTAGCTATATTTTGACGATATTATGCAGCTTAGGAAGGATCTGGGGTAGCTAAAAGGGTTGGCTGGGGTAGTTGGAAGCCTTATTATGGCTAGAGGTCCTTCCTAAGCTGACCAAAACCGTCTAATAGTTTCCACAATATGATGAAAACGACGTCGCTGGTACTCAAAGGGTTAAACAGAAATGGTATAATAATTTAGGTGTGATGGATAGAAGGTGTGTTAGATGTGCTTGTATGTATCTATATAAATGTACTACGACCGTATTTTAGCTGGTAATTATGCTAAATATCGATGTCTACAGCTCCAACTTCCTTATAGCCTGAAACTCGCTAGTGATCAATTGTCTAACTCTAAATGTAACTCTAATTCTAACTCTCTCTCACTGTCACTCCCTCTCTCTTTCTTTTTCACACACACACACACACACATTTGGTAAACAGCTTAGAATTGGCTAACTCTAATTCTAACTCTCTCTCTCTCTCTCTCTCTCTCTCTCTCTCTCTCTCTCTCTCTCTCTCTCTCTCTCTCTCTATGTATCCATCTATCTTATCTATCTATCTATTTATCTATCTATCTATCTATCTCTCTCTCTCTCTCTCTCTCTCTCTCTGTCGCTGTCTCTGTATCTCTCTCTCTCTCTCTCTCTCTCTCTCTCTCTCTCTCTCTCTCTCTCTCTCTCTCTCTCTCTCTCTCTCGCTATATATATATATATATATACAGTATATATATATATATATATATATATATATATATATATATATATATATATATATATATATATATATATATATCTCTATCTATCTCACCTGTGTCTGAAATCGTGGTACTGCATCCTGTTAGGGAAGCCCTTACGACAGATACGGATGCCCTCAAGCACACCGTTACAGGTCAGCTGATGCATTACCAATCCGGAGTCAATCACACCTGGGGACAGAGAGAAACACAGGGACCAGGGTTAGCAAGTCAAGTCCGCTAGATAGTGAATTAATGCCGAAAATCGCTAGACTCATGCCACAATCTCTATACTATCGCTCTAAAAAGACTAGAATCATGCCACAATCTCTATATTATCGCTCTAAAAACGCTAGTCTCCATAACATCACTAGAATCATGCCACAATCTCTATATTATTGCTCTATAAACGCTACAATCTCCATAAAATCGCTAGAATCATGCCACCATCTCTATATTATCGCTCTATAAACGCTACAATCTCCATAACATCGCTAGAATCATGCCACCATCTCTATATTATCGCTCTATAAACGCTACAATCTCCATAAAATCGCTAGAATCATCCCAAAATCTCTATATTATCGCTCTAAAAAGACCTAAGACCTAAAGACCTAGTAAAGACCTACCTGGTGATTCGGTCTATGAGTATTATGTATTTGCTATGGATGAAACTAGAACCGAGAGAAAGACCTAAAAGACCTACCTGGTGATTTGGTCTTTGAGTATATTTGAGTTGCTGTGTATAAAACTGTGTAGACCTAAGACCTAAAGACCTAATAAAGAGCTACCTGGTGATTCGGTCTATGAGTATTATTAAGTTGCTGAGGATAAAACTGTATAGACCCAAGACCTAATAAAGACCTACCTGGGGATTTGGTCTCGTTGGGCACGATACAACGGATGAAGTGAGGGTGGGTGGCGTTCAGGGTCCTCATCAGGTTACCCAGCTGGTCCTGTTGGGGATAGAGATAGCGCAAGTTAGATAAAGAGACAAAAATATATAGATATGTACATAGATAGATAGATAGATAGGTAGATAGATAGACAGATACGAGTAGTCGAGTATACTACATATTTTATTCTCTCTCTCTCTCTCTCTCTCTCTCTCTCTCTCTCTCTCTCTCTCTCTCTCTCTCTCTCTCTCTCTCTCTCTCTCTCTCTCTCTCTCTCTTTCCGAGACAGAGACAGACAGACAGAGAGATGTCATAACCCTTTCTGTACCGGTGACGTATTTTGTACTTGATTTCAGCTACATTTAGACGATTTCATGATGCCTAGGAAGGATATATGTAGCAAAAAGGGTTAATTGAGATAGTCTGTAGCCTTTTAATTAGTAGACGTACATTTTAAGCTGCATAATATCGTTTAATAGTTGCCAGAATATAACGAAGAAGACGTCACCGGCACTGAATGGGATAAGAGGCTTTACGTATCAGTGTTCTTCATGTACTGTTAAAAAAAAAAAAAAAAAAAAAAACACACACACACATCCTTTGTAATTCCTAGATACTCGCCTTGTAACCAGAAGATACAGTTTTGAAGGAACCAGACTTGCCTCCGCGACCTCCTGTAACGAGAACAAAATATGATGTACAGTCTGCCAAATAAGTGATGTCTCGGCACCAAGTATATGTTGATCAATAATTGGTATCAGTAATACTTATAAACAGGATTACTTTCTTTCGAGTGCGATATACAAACAGGTTCCTACACTTACCTACCCCATTCAACATCCGACAGACATTAATACAGCACAGAGCGAGTCAAACGTAATGACAGCTGAGACATGACTTAACCCCTTCTGTACCTGCGAAGAGCAAATGGGCTGTAAATTCCCACACCCATTCCCTGACAGACAGACCCTCCCTGTCTTCGTAGCGCAATGGATAAATGCACTGAATTTCGGTGTGAGCATCCTAGGTTCGAATCCCTGGACTGCCACATGTATTTGTTGATTTCATTAATTGAGTTTAGGAGTTGTTGTTGCTGTTGTTGCTGTTCCTAAGACTGTCTGGCCGAGCAGCCCCAAGGTCCCGAGCAAGGCCAAGGCCATAACCGAGCGCCCCCACAGAACCCTCCCAGCTTACCACTAATAATGCCCAGGTGACCGAAGCCACTCAAAGGCGGGGAGCTGCGGAAACGCCCGGGAAACCAAAGCCCCACCCAAGGCCCTGTGCCCCTCAGCAATTATAAAGGGAAAGTTGAGGGGCAAAGGAAAAATGTGACGCTTTGGCTCCCAATCTGCCAGGGTTGGCAGTAGGGAGGTCAATCCACGGAAAAGACACAGTCACTTGAGATCTAGAAAATATATAAGTAAAAGGAACAGTCAGAGTAAGCTATGGGTATGGCAGAGAACGCTCAACTCTCATTCTGATAGACCAGCCCATCACCATGAGTTTAGGAGTAAAGTCGGTTGGTGGAGGGAACATAATAATGGTATCTATTCGTCTTTGAGTTGTTGTCGTTGTTGTAGTTGTAGTTCCCCAGACTGTCTGGCCGAGCAGTTCCAGGTCCGGTAGACCGAAGCCACTACAGATGCTCGGGCCCCCGAAGGGGCCAGGGTGAGATGAGATCTGTCTCTGAGAGGACAGCAGGGAAGGGGATCATCAGCCCACGGGCTTGCAGCCCCGGGCCAATGCCCCCACCGTCCGCAGACCCCCTTGCAGTGCCACCCAATCGGGCGATCTCGCCAGCACTCAGACGGAAAAGTAGTAGAGTTAAAGAGACAGACAGAAACGGGTAAGGTTGGGTAGAGGATGCTAAGCCTCACTCTGGATAGAACCAGCCCTCACCCTACCCACCAAACATTGCCCCAGCTATTGTTAAAGTGTGTGTGTGACTTACCCTTCTTGGTGTCAACGGGCGCCGACTGTCCGGGATGGTCGGCGAAGATCGTAACCAGCAGTTGGTTCGTGGCCTTCTTCATCAGATCCACCAAGGTGTCGTTCAGGGGATCCTTAGGGGAGAGATAAATCGCTGTTATTTGCTCATTTATGTATATAATCATTATTATTTATTTATTTATTTTTTTATTTGCTAATTTGATCCTTTTTTTTTTTTTTTATGATGTACAGTATATTTTCATTATTTTATTAGTTTCCTCACTAGACCCTCATCAAGCTTAAAATTACACCCCATAGACCCCCTTTCAAGATAAATTTGTACATTTTTCGGTAGAAAAACCATTACGGGATTTCTAACTCGGGACACCACACCCAAAACATAAGCATCTAAAGTTCTAAATCTAAACCATTACACCACCAACCCAAACCCACCTTGTTCTTCTCCAGCCAACCCGCCAAGTTGTAGCTGACGGTACCGGCGTAGTGGACGATGGCGAAGTGGGCCTCAGTGCAGCCTGGCTTGGGGGGCTTGGGCTTGATAAACACAGGGGTCTTGCCCAGGCAGTTGGAGTTTAGTTTCTCTAGGAAGGACTTGTCGGTGGCCTTGGGGAACATGGACTCTTCTTCCAGGATGGACAGGAGACCCATTTTCTGACGATGTAAAGAAAGGGGGCAGTGGTTATTTTGGGGGGTACTTTTATATATTCATTCATTGTTTAGTTTCTTCCCTAGACCTCCATCAAACTTAAATAACATCCATTAGATCTTCTTACGAGATTAATGTGTACATTTTCTGGCGATGCAAAGGGTAATATTTAACAACGCTGCCCCTTCTGTACCGGCGACGTCTTTTTAACCCCTTCAGACTCATATGACGCAGAGGTTACCAGATTAGCAATAAGAAATAGAGTTCTCTCACTCTTATAATTACCTCTCCAAAATTAGTTTTCTGCCCACAGCTAACTCAAAGACAACTGCAGAGGTTGAAGTAACTAAACTAAAGGTTTCTAAATACCCCTGATGGTAACAAAGGCTTTAAAGTATCCCCAATAGGCTCAACACAGCTAACTCAAAGACAACTGCAGAGGTTGAAGTAACTAAACTAAAGGTTTCTAAATACCCCTGATGGTAACAAAGGCTTTAAAGTATCCCCAATAGGCTCAACACAGCTAACTCAAAGACAACTGCAGAGGTTGAAGTAACTAAACTAAAGGTTTCTAAATACCCTGATGGTAACAAAGGCTTTAAAGTATCCCCAATAGGCTCAACACAGCTAACTCAAAGACAACTGCAGAGGTTGAAGTAACTAAACTAAAGGTTTCTAAATACCCCTGATGGTAACAAAGACTTTAATGTATCCCCAATAGGCTCAAAATTGTGTCATAGGTCGGAGAGGGTTAATATCATGCTAGCTATAGTTAGACGATTTTCTGCAGCTTGGGAAGGATATAGGGTAGCTAAAAGGACTGCTTGAGATAGCCTGTATAGCCTCTTAATAGGTAGACGTCCTCGCTAAGTTGAATACAATTGTCTAATAGCGTCCAGAATATTATGAAAAGGATGTCAAATATAACTCAATATAACTCAATATAACTCAATATAACTCAATATATATGCTAGACCGAAGGAAGAATAGTTAGTAGATGTAACATTTATAATTCTGACGATGGCTTACTTAAAAAAAAAAAAAAAAAAAAAAAAAAAATGAATTTCGGTGTTAGTATCCTAGGTTCGAATCCTTGGAGTACCGCATGCATTCAATAGTTTCATTGATTTAATTTATTAGTTTTATGTGTAAGTTACTTGGTGGGTTGGTGATAATATGAATTTAAAGATTCAGAATTGCGTACCCTCTCGAAGAGCTCAATGCAGGCCTGTAGATCCATACCAAAGTCCACGAAGACCCAGTCAATGCCTTCCCTCTTGTATTCCTCCTGCTCCAGCACGAACATGTGATGGTTGAAGAACTGTTGCAGCTTCTCATTACAGAAGTTGATGCAGATCTGCTCGAACCCGTTGAACTGCAAGAAGAAATTAGCATCTTGAGACAAAACACATACGACAAATCAGTTTGATTCTTATTGAGTCTCCACATAAGTTATATACGATTGTTAGGGGGGTGACCTACTGTTTTTCATTCCTTTTCTCTCTTTCTCTGGCTTGCACCCATTCGGCCCCATTCAGCCAACTGTTTTAAGACGTTTATCCCCATCCAGGTGTCCATTTCTTCTTGGCGAGCGATAGCAAGCCATTATTGTATGGAGTAATCCGGCTTCGCCGTAGACATTTTTTCTATCGAAAAATGTACAAATTTAGCCTGCTGTCAAAATCATCTTTAAAGATATTCTGGCTCGCTACCGCTCGTCAGGAGTAATCGACACCTGGATGGGGATGAACGTCTTAACACAGTAGGCTGAATGGGTCCGAATGGATACAACCCAGAGAGATAGAGAGAGAGAAAACAAAAACAAGGTGGGGCCCCCTTAATCTCAAACTAACAAAAGGTAAATTATATATATTTTTCACTTACGTCGAAGATCTCGAAGCCAGCGATATCCAGGACCCCGATGAACCAGGCCCTCTTGAGTCCCGTGCCAAGAGTCTCATTACACTTGGTCACCATCCACTTGAAGACGCGATCGAAGAGTGCCTTGGCCATGGCGCCCACGGAGTAGTTGCACTGGTTCACGCCCATGCCCTTGACCACGAACTCGGCGCCCACCTTGATCTTGGGCTTGGTGATGCATTTATACAGGTCCGCTCCTTCTACACCCAGAAGCACAGCAGCGTTGTCTCCGGCCTGGTGGGAGGGAAATGTATACAGTATTACCCTGAAGATGTCTTGAGAGAATAGACGAAAGCTTGGTGTTCCTTTTGTTTCAATTTTCCTAGCGAGTTTGACTACATATACAGTATGTATAGTCGACCAAATCCCACTCCTACTCTCCAACCCAAGAGTGAAACGTTATGCTCAGTCTTTCCTCTATTCAACAGCTGAGCTCTGGAACTCTCTCCCAGAATCAGTTTTTCCCTCTTCCTATGACTTAAATTGCTTCATACTCCGTTTGTCCAGGTATTTTGGGTCGAACGTCCCCTGATGTTGGCTCTGTCACTCTTTCAACTCTGGGGGAGGCACTCGCTACAGGGAATTCTGCTTTTTGTCTCCCTCACTCACATGGACAAAATAAATACAATACAGCCGGTATCACACAGGAGCTTTTATAGTCAACATTCCTACATTACAACAATTACCCAACCAAAGCCCCACCCAGGGCCCTTGGCCTTGCTCGGGGACTTGGGGCTGTTCGGCCAGGCAGCTTGGAGAACAACAACAACAACAATTACCCACCCCATTCAACATCTGACAGACAGTAATACAGCACAGAGCGAGCCAAACGTAATAACAGCTGAGACATGACTTATTAACGCTACTATACAGTTTCCCACGTCAGTTCTGTTTCTCGTCTCAATTGTATGTATACAAATAAAATAGTATGGGTGAATTAAGAGTATTGTTTCTCAGTAACATTATAATAATAACAATAACAATTATAATATTATTTATTATTGTAGTTATTATTATTAACATTATTATTAAAATTATTATTAAAATTATTATTATTATTATTATTATTATTATTATTATTATTATTATTAGTAGTAGTAGTAGTAGTAGTAGTAGTAGTAGTAGTATTTACCTCAGTACCGTCGGGTTCGGCCTGTTCCTCGCGACCTCTCTGCTTAAACTTCAATTCACCAAAGTGCATGACAGTGGCCGTGATCTTGTACACCTCCTCTACGTTCCTCTTGGAGAAGCCCAGGATGTCGAAAGCGTCCTGAAATAAGAGAGTATGCCATGGGTTAAGCCTTTGAGGATTAGAAAACGGGCTGTTATCTATATCACACAGCTATTAAGGGGCCCCAATCGCTTTTTCTCTCTTTCACACTCTCTCTCTGGCTTGTATCCATTTGGCCCCATTCAGCCAACTGTTTCAAGACGTTTATCCCCATCCAGGTGTCTATTTCTTCCTGGCGAGCGATAGCGAGCCAGCATTGTATGGAGAAAACCGGGTTCGCCGGAGACATTTTTCTATCAAAAAATGTACAAATTTAGCTTGCTGTCAAAACATAAAAAATATATATATGCTGGCTCGCTACCGCTCGCCAGGAAAATATTGAGACCTGGATGGGAGTAAACGTCTTAAAACAGTAGGCTGAATTGGGCCGAATGGATACAAACCAAAGAGAGAGGGAGAGAAAGAGAACCCGAGGATGGCAAAAGCGTCCTGAAACAAGAGAGTATTCCATGGGTTAAGGGAGGGGTCACCTGTTTTTGTTCTGTCCTTTTCTATCTTTCTCTGGCTTGTGTCCATTTGGCCCCATTCAGCCTACTGTTTTAAGACGTTTATCCCCATCCAGGTGTCACTGTTTTACTAGTGAGCATTAGCGAGCCAGCATATTTTTTATTTTTGTTTGACAGCAGGCTAAATTTGTAAATTTTTCGATAGAAAAATTTCTCCGGCGAAGCCGGATTTCTTCATATAATGCTGGCTCGCTATCGCTCGCCAGGAAGAAATCGACACCTAGATGGGGATAAACGTCTTAAAATAGTTGGCTGAATGGGGCCGAATGGATACAAGCCAGAGAAAGAGAGAAAAGGACAGAAATAACAAAAAGCAGGTCACCCCCCCTATTAAGGGGACTGGTTATTTTTGGGGGTCTGTTTATATATTTTAGGGGGTCTGTTTATATATTTTAGGGGGTCTGTTTATATATTTTAGGGGGTCTGTTTATATATTTTAGGGGGTCTATTTATATATTTTGGGGGTCTATTTATATATTTTGGGGTCTATTTATATATTTTGGGGTCTATTTATATATTTTGGGGTCTATTTATATATTTTTGGGGGTCTATTTATATATTTTTGGGGGTCTATTAATATATTTTTGGGGGTCTATTTATATATTTTTGGGGGTCTATAATATATGTATACATTCAATTATTTTTTAGTTTCCTCCCTAGACCTCCATCAAACTTAAAATAACATCCATTAGATCCCCCTACTTGATTAATTTGTACATTTATAGGTCAAAATTTGTTCCAGGTTCACTATCGTTCGCCAGGATTTTGTTTACACCTAAATAGCACGAAAGGTCTTGATATTGTCAAAGCAATGGGGTGACAGGTCTTATCATCAACAAACTAATGGGGCAAACACCTTAAAATCTGAAAACTACTGGGACAAACATCTTAAAATCTGAAAACTACTGGGGCAAACATCTGAAAATCTGATAACTAATGGGACTAAACATGAGAACGAAGGGGATCTAGAAAAACGACCCAGCCCTTTTAAATGAATGAACCAATGAATGAACCAATGAATGAATCAATGAATGAACCACTGAATGAACCAATGAATGAACCAATGAATGAGCCAATGAATGAACCAATGAATGAACCAATGAATGAACCAATGAATGAACCAATGAATGAATCAATGAATGAACCAATGAATGAACCAATGAATGAACCAATGAATGAACCAATGAATGAACCAATGAATGAACCAATGAATGAACTTACGTGACAGAACTGCATGTCTTCACCGTCATCAATGGAGGGGACGGTGACCTTGCCCTGAGACACGTAGTGGTAGTCGTAGATGTCGTCACTCAGAAGACAGGAAGCTGAAAAAATACGACGACATTGTTAAGGGGTGATGAGCTTATTTATTTGCTCATATATATATATATATATATATATATATATATATATACATACAGTATATATTTGGTTTCCGGTAATTGATTTGGTTTCCGGTATTTTATTAGGTTTCCGGTATTTGATCTGGTTTCCGGTATTTGATTTGGTTTCCGATATTTGATTTGGTTTCCGGTATTTGATTTGGTTTCCGGTATTTGATTTGGTTTCCGGTATTTGATTTGGTTTCCGGTATTTGATTTGGTTTCCAGTATTCGATTTAGTTTCCGGTATTTGGTTTCCGGTATTTTATTAGGTTTCCGGTATTTGATCTGGTTTCCGGTATTTGATTTGGTTTCCGATATTTGATTTGGTTTCCGGTATTTGATTTGGTTTCCGGTATTTGATTTGGTTTCCGGTATTTGATTTGGTTTCCGGTATTTGATCTGGTTTCCGGTATTTTATTTGAACTCCGCCATTTGATTTGGTTTCCAGTATTCGATTTAGTTTCCGGTATTTGATTTGGTTTCCGGTATTTGATTTGGTTTCCGGTATTCGATTTGGTTTCCGGTATTTGATCTGGTTTCCGGTATTTGATTTGGTTTCCGGTATTTGATTTGATTTCCGGTATTTGATTTGGTTTCCGGTATTTGATTTGGTTTCCAGTATTCGATTTAGTTTCCGGTATTTGATTTGGTTTCCGGTATTTGATTTGGTTTCCGGTATTTGATCTGGTTTCCGGTATTTGATTTGGTTTCCGGTATTTTATTTGATTTCCGGTATTTGATTTGGTTTCCGGTGTTTGATTTGGTTTCCAATATTTGATTTGGTTTCCGGTATTTGATTTGGTTTCCGGTATTCGATTTAGTTTCCGGTATTTGATTTGGTTTCCGAGATTTGATTTGGTTTCCGGTATTTAATTTGGTTTCCGGTATTTGATTTGGTTTCCGGTATTTGATTTGGTTTCCGGTATTTGATTTGGTTTCCGTTATTTGATCTGGTTTCCGGTATTTGATTTGGTTTCCGTTATTTGATCTGGTTTCCGGTATTTGATTTGGTTTCCGGTATTTGATCTGGTTTCCAGTATTTGATTTGGTTTCCGGTATTTGATCTGGTTTCCGGTATTTGATCTGGTTTCCATTATTTGATTTGGTTTCCGGTATTTGATTTGGTTTCCGGTATTTGATCTGGTTTCCAGTATTTGATTTGGTTTCCGGTATTTGATTTGGTTTCTTATATACTCACGTTTGATATCCTTAATCTGGTCGGACATCATCTCGTAGAAGATATGGTAGGATCGCTCAGCCGCCTGTTGGGAGATGACACGGGCCTTCTCCAGCAGGTACACCTCAATGTCAGCACCGGACAGCTTGCCGTTGGGTTGGAAGTGGATACGGATGAACTTACCCTGGAAGAAAAATTATTTTGTTTATTTACACCAACCAACTTCACATATCAACTCAATTAATGAAATCAACAAATGCATGTGGCACTCCGAGGACTGGGACCCTAAAAGTTTTCGAAATTACCGAGTGAAAAGGAAAAGAAATATATTTTAATCATGAATTGTGGGAAAATATAGATGAACTTACCGTAGAAGATGAATGAAAATGTTTGAAACTACCAAGTGGAAAGGAAAAGAAATCTATCTTGATCATGAATCGTGGGAAGATAATGATGAACTTACCCTGGAAGATGAAAACAAGTCTTGGAAATTATCGAGTGCAAAGGGTTAAATGCTATCTTAATAATGACATGGAATTATGTTAAAAATTTCAATATAATAGAAGAGAGGAAAGGAAGGAATATAGCAGAACAGAGAGGATAGAAGTGAAAGAACGAAGCCAAATACTTACGAAACGGGAGGAGAGGAGAGACAGAATACACAATAGACGAGAGGAAAGCAAGAAAGATAACAGAACAGAGAGACAGGGAGGATAGAAGTGAAAGAACGAAACCAAATACTTACGAAACGAGAGGAAAGGAGAGACAGAATACACAATAGACGAGAGGAAAGCAAGGGAGATAACACGACAGAGAGACCGGGAGGATAGAACTGAAAGAACGAAACCCAATACTTACGAAGCGAGAGGAGTTGTCATTACGGGTGGTCTTGGCGTTACCGAAGGCCTCCAGTACGGGGTTGGTCTGCACGATCTGGTCCTCCAAGTTCTGTAGGGCAAAGCAAGTTCCAAATAATCACACTATAAGGATTACAAAAAGGCCTTACTTACACTTGAAGGTACACTCGGATACCATAGTCTCTATCCCACTCATAAACATTACCTATTTCTAATAATGGAACTATATTTCTGAAAACGAATTTATGAATATATATTTCTATGCATCAACTACAAAACTATACATGCACTCAAAGACAAATGCAGAGGTTGAAGTAACTAAACTAAAGGTTTCTAAACACCCCTGATGGTCACAAAGCCTTTTAAGTATCCCAGAAAGGGCGCAAATCGTGTCCTGTACGTGAAAGGGTTAACATGCCTAAAGATGTACCAGTTGTGCCATAGTCAGTGTAATCAATATTTACAGAGATTTACAGAGTAGTTTTAATATCTATCTATCTATCTAAACTCTCTCTCTCTCTCTTTCAGTTTTAATATCTGTCTACCTATCTAATCTCTCTCTCTCTCTCTCTCTCTCTCTCTCTCTCTCTCTCTCTCTCTCGCTCTCTTTATATATACTCACGGGTTTAGCTTTCTCCTCCACCTTCTTCTTGCCGGTGGTGGCGCCGACGTTGGCGAAGTAGGACAGTACCTTCTTGGTGTTCTCAGTCTTACCGGCGCCGGACTCACCCCTGGGGGGCGAGAAAGAGTTGGTAATTTACCCTAACTTAACTTAATCTAGCTTAAAATATCCTAGCCAAGCTTAACCTAAACTAACCTAACTACATTAATTTTACTCTAACCTAAGCTAACCTAAACTAAGAACGTCTCACCTAACCTAACCTAACTTGTCCTAATCTTCTTGGCGCTATCAGTCTTACCGATGCTAGACTCACCACTGGGGAAGAAAAGTACATTACCCCCCCCCCCTCTCCGTCCCCCTGTACCGGTGACATTCTTTTTCATTATAATCTGACAACTATTATACGATTTTATTAAGCTTAGGAAGGATGTATATTTGTCCTTCTATTATATTACTAACTTACATCTCCTAATCCTGCCACGGACAAACGTCTTAAAACAGCAGGCTGAATGGGGCCAAATGGATACAACCCAGAGAGAGAACAAAAAGCAGGTGACCCCCCCCCCCCCTTAAGTTTATGCATCAACAGAGGTAAACCCAACTCACGTGATCAACATAGACTGGTTCGTTCCATCTGAGGGGAAAAATAGGCTTATTAGTTGGCGAGAAAAAAAAATACATATATATATATATATACAGTAGATATATATACAGTATATATATACATATATATATATACAGTATGTATAATTATATATATATATATATATATATATATATATATATATATATATATAATCGTAATTGCAGAATATTTTTTATTATTTTTCGTTGGTAGAGATGCAAAAGTCTATCATGAAATTAGAAACATGGGCTTATTATTTGGCAGACAATAATAAGAACAAATAATGTAAACAAACAAACAAATATAATCATAATTGCACAAGTCCACGAAACTATCATTTGGGACGAGCCCACCAGGAAATAGGTGTGGATATTTACATCCAGTTTGCTCTAGGCCCCTTTGAGTTACAGAGAGGTTAGGGATCAAGATTGTTGTCAAGTTCGTTGGCGTTACTTATAGTATTTTTTACTATTTTTTTGTTTTAATATTTTTCGTTGATGGAGATGCAAAGGTATATAATGAGATTTGCATTTCATTGCTATATATAAACTTACCTTGCAACATGTTCGAGTAAGCGCCGTCAGAGATAGCGAAGAGATGGGGTGGCACTTCATTACGCCTCTTGCCCTGGTAGATCTTGACAGTCCTGTTGGTGTAGATGGGGTAACGCTTGTAGGGGTTGATCACAATACAGAAGAGACCGGAGTAGGTGTAGATGAGCCTGTTGACGTAGCGAGCCTTCAAGTTGTAGAGGACAGAGGGGTCGTTGAGGTAGGTCAAGTTGGACATGTCCTCGCATTTCTCGTACTTGGGGGGGTTGACTTGGTTGACCTGCTCCTTCTTATAATTCTTGGTCTCACCAGCAGCATAGACCGTGATCAGGTCACCCTTGGTACCCTGGATCTCACCCTCAACGAAGCCGTCCTTGGAATCGGGAACCCAACAAGACTTCTTCGGATCGTAAGGCTTGGTGGCATCTTGCATTTTCATCTCCATTGAGATGAACAAGAACTCGGAGGGGTCGGGGTCGGGTCCCGTGCTTTTCTTGACGTGGCCAGGCATGTTGGTGGTGGGTGCCTAAAGCTGTCTCAATCTCAAACAAGTAGGACTGGGTTTCGATGATCCTGAAAGGGAAAAATATAATAATAATAACATTAATAATAATAATAATAATATAAATATAATAATGATGCAATAATGAAAGTGGAGAAGGATGAGAGCTTTGAGGGTATTTTTGTTATGTGTGCATGAAGGAAACAAAAGGCAAAGCTGAATGTAACAAGTGTCTCCCATTTTTTTTTTTAAAGAGAATGGATGAACACAGATGGAAAGCTTATGTTGAATAATGTAAACCTGGGTTTATCTCACTTTTTACAACACATCTATCAAAGATATTTCTGAAATTATTTAGTTTCCGTATATAAGTGAATGGTAGAATTATGGTTGCGGGTGGAAATGAGCAGCCCATTTTCGCTAGCCCGTTTTGAGTTACAGTGGTATAGGTTCACGATTTCTGGACTACCTATTTTGAACGGGTTATAGTATTTCTACCATTGAAGAAGGGTCGGCCAGGGAAATAGGGGGTGGATATAATTATACAGCGCATTTGCTCTAGCCCTTGGTTGAGTCACGATTTCTGGCGTTGATGGTGTAATGGTTAGAGTGTTTGGAATATGTATGTGGTGACCCAGGTTCGAATCCCGATAGATCATAAATTATTCTTGCTTTCATTAATTTCTTTGGGAGGTGTTTGGTGTTTTAGTCTATCTATCTATCTATCTATTGCCGGACGCCTTATTATTATTATTATTATTATTATTATTATTATATGAGATGCCGAAGTCTCCCTTAATGAGGGTGGCCATACACAGAAGGCCCCCAAGTGGACCTATTCCCTGTAAGAGGGACAACCCAAGCCAGTTTACTGAAGGACTTACAGGATTGACCACTCAATTTAGGATCCGTCCGACCCCAAGGCCCTCTATGTATTTGGTAGCACTATTTTTCTACAGTGGTGTTTGGCTAATCCGTCCACTAACCTGCTTCACCCTTATGTAAGCAGTACAGTTTTGTATCAGGTTTACTCCCTTAGACAGGTTGCCTACCAAGGCTGACGAGCCCCATCCACCCGGATTTTGATAAGGTTGTCTCCCCTAAATGGGTTGCCGACCAAGGCTAACGAGTCCCATCCACCCGAGCGATTTACGACACGCTTAAGATACTAGCCACACATTTCTGATTATAAAATAAGTATGGATCAGTACTTCTCTGCTTAATCTTAAATATGACACCGAAGATACGACACATGTGACTTACGACACGCTTCACTGCACCACAACGCGCGCACCACCTCTTGGAGCACCCACCTTAGCGCGTCTGAGGCGGTCTGTCCCGCCACCCCGCCTGGTCAACTCACAAGTAGTGTTGCCAATTTAGCTAATTTTCCGCTAGAATATTTTAGAGGTATTTACTTCGATCTCGAGGCAAACTTTTACATCTAGTGACTTGAATTCTAGCGAGATTCTGGATATTTGAGCTATTTTAGAGTGATATTCTCGATCTCAAGGCAAAGTTTGACATCTAGTGACGTGAATTCTAGCGATATTCAGGAGACTTTAGCTATTTTAGAGTGATATTCTAGAGATCGTGGCATCATTCTAGCGATCCTCGGCATTTATTGACCATCTAGCGCACTTGATTCGGTAACCCTGGGCGGCGGTGTAAGGTGAGAACTCTTCAGGAATAGACCACCCTCGCCAAACACACACACACATTTTTTCCTTCTTGGCAAAGCACTGGTATCGAAAGTACAAAAATCGAGACTGACCCATATGAGGTGACGTTTAAACTTAGGCATTTGGAATCTCGAGGAGTTTGCCAGGGGAAAGAAATATCTGTATGTTCTCTCTTTCTCTCTCTCTCTCTCTCTCTCTCTCTCTCTCTCTCTCTCTCTCTCTCTCTCTCTCTCCCCCCCCCCCCTCCCCCCGGCTTGGTCACTCAGTTTTTACGGGTGTCTGGTATGCGCTAAAATACGTGCTGCTATATACAACACAAGGGGTAACACAAGGGGTATTCATTATATATATATTGAAACAAATACAAAAAACTTGAAACAGTGATCAGAGAGCCTAATTCAAAGTACATGGAGCTTGAAGCAGTTAAGTCATAGGATTAGCGAAAATTTCCAAAAAACCGTGGATTAGTAAAGTGTATGTCTGCTACGATACAGTTTATCTTATATAAGGCACAGTCGGACAAATAAGTGATGTCGCGGCACCGACTATATTTCGATCCATAGTTGGTATCAGCACTAAGCCTTAATTTATCGTTTTGAGTGAGATATACCAACATGTTCCTATCTTTACACACCAAATCTGAAAACTAATGCGGCTAAACATGAGGAAGAAGGGAGGTGGGGAGGGGGGGGGGGGTGAAGGGGGGGGGGCAGAAAAACTAACCTCCCTCCTTAATCGAAGAACTATTTATTTAGGGATTATAGACTATTCGCTGCAAGGAGGCGATAAATCATGACCTCTAACCTCTGTAACTCAAGAACGACTAGAGCAATAGAGCTAATATTGCTACCATTTGGGAAGAGTCAATCAAGGAATAGATGTGGATATTTACAGCCAATTTGCTCTAGCCCTTTTTGAGTTACAGAGGATAGAGGTCATGATTTTTCGCCTACTTACAGCGAATAGACTATAGTCACGGTGGGCAGCAGAAGCAAAGGATTCGTTATCCATACGGAATGTGTGTAAAATATATTGTTCACTTGGCAAGCAACGCACCGCCCGCCGTCTTGGTATTTGAACACGGTAGAATATCACAAGTTAAGAAAGGTAAATTTAATTAAGTTTGGTATGCTCTCTCTCTCTCTCTCTCTCTCTCTCTCTCTCTCTCTCTCTCTCTCTCTCTCTCTCTCGCTCATTCATACAATGCTGTATGGATTAATCCGGCTTCGCCGGAGACATTTTTCTATCGAAAAATGTTCAAATGTACCCTGTTGTCAATTTTTTTTTTTTTTAATATGCTGATTCGATACCGCTCGCCAGGAAAAAATCGACACCTGGATGGGGATAAACGTCTTAGAACAGTAGGCTAAATGGCACCAAATGGCTACTACCCAGAAAGCATAAAAAGCGGGTCGGTTCCCTTAAACTCCACACTTCTCTTGAGTGTGTTCTGAAGGGGTTGGTCAGTTTGGCAAGCTCGGGGCAGCTTCCTGGTTTTCCCACTCGGCTGGCGTTATACTTATGGGGAGGTATTTAGTTTGTTCCCTACGTTTCCATCAAGCTTAAAATTACACCCACTAGACCCCCTTTCAAGATAAATTTGTACATTTTTCGGTAGAAAATTTCCCGGCCAGAGGCCGGTTGTTCTTAAATTACAGGCTCGCTATCGCTCGCCAGGAAAAAATCGACACCTTAATGGCACGAAAGGTCTTAAAATTGACAGAAATGGGGCAAAATGTCTTAAAATGTCCAAACTACTAGGGCGAACTTCTTAAAATCTCAAAAGCAATGGGGCTAAACATGAGGGAGAAAGGGGTCCAGAAAAAAACTCCCTCCAGTGGAAATCTCCCCTTAATTGGCCACTAGCGAGTTTCAGGCTATAAGGAAGTTGGAGCCGTAAACATCGATATTAAACAGAAATACAATAATAATGTAAGTTGCTAATGGATAAAAAGTATGTTGAATTGGGTTTTATGTATTTATATCAGCACTGCAACCGCAATTTAGGTGATAATGCTGTTAATGATCGATGTCTACGGCTCCAACTTCCTTATAGCCTGACCACTTGCGAGTTTCAGGCTATAAGGAAGTTGGAGTTTTTTACATCGATATTTAGCAGAATTACCAGCTAAAATACGGTTGTAGTACCTATATAAATACATACTACCCAATTAACATATATAAATACATACTACATACGGCTCCAACTTCCTTATAGCCTGAAACTCGCAAGTGGTCAATTTATTGTGCTTAGTATATTTAGCCGGGTGAGAGCTGGTCCTATCAAGAGTGAGGTTTGGCATCCTCTACTCACCCTTAGCCGTTTCTGGCTGTTCCTTTTACTGTCCTACTTTTCCTTCAGGGGGCAGGGGGCTAGGAATCCTCCTCCCCTAGTAAAATTCACCTGCTAAACGAGAAGGCGAGGGAACGCAAAAGTGGTCCCGGACCCTAAGAGTTGGAACTTTGAATGTTTTTTTTCTTTCTGTTCGGGCTCTGTCTCGAGTCGGCCACCCCCAGCTATGGGATGTGTGCCTGAGTATTATACATACTGTACAGTGTACATACATACATACATACATATATACATTCAACTATCGTCCAATTGCTCTCAACTCTTGTATATCTAAAGTTTTTGAAACTATTCGTGCGTCCAAATTTCTTAAGCATTTCTCTTCTCATATTCTACTCTCAGATCGCCAGTATGGTTTCCTTAAGGGTCGCTCTACTGGTGATCTTCTTTCATATCTTAATAACTCTTGGTCATCCTCCTTTCGGGACTTCGGTGAGACCTTTTCTGTTGCACTAGACATATCGAAGGCCTTTGATATAGTCTTGCACAAATCTTTAATTTCTAAACTACCCTCCTTCGGTTTCTATCCCTCCATCTGTGCCTTTGTCTCTAATTTCCTTTCCGGCCGTTCCATAGCTGCGGTTGTGGACGGCCATCGCTGACTTCCTCATCCTATCAACACCGATGTTCCTCAGGGTTCTGTCCTATCTCCTATTCTCTTTCTAATTTTCATAAACAATCTTCTCAACTGTACCTCTAGTCCCATCCATTCATAGCAGACGACTCTACCTTGCACTACTCGATTAGATTCCCTGAACGCCCCAGCCAGCAATCCCTCAAAAACAAACGTAATGAAGCCATGCAACACTTATCTTCTGATCTAACTACTATTTCCAATTGGGGCAGATAAAACCTTGTTACCTTTAATGCTTCCAAAACCCAATTTCTCCATCTATCTACCCGTCTGGAACTCCCAGCGGACTATCCCTTATTCTTCAACAATACAAAAATCAATCCTTCATCTTCTCTCAATGTTCTCGGTGTCTCTTTTTCTTCTGCTCTCACTTGGAAGGACCATATTACCAGTCTCGCTAAGGCAGCCTCCCAGAAGCTGGGTGTGCTCAACCGCCTCCGTGGGTTCTTTACCTCTGCGCAGCTTCTTGCTCTGTACAGGGGCACAGTGTGTCCTAGTATTGAGTATTGTTCACATATGTGGGGAGGATTCTCTCACACCGCACTCCTAGACAAAGTAGAAAGGAAAGCCTTTCGTATCATTAACTCTCGTCCACTCACCAACTCTCTGCAATCTCTCTCTCTTCGCCGCAATGTTGCATCTCTCTCGCTATTCTATCGCTACTACAATAATCAGTGATCCTTGGAGCTTTCCCAGTGTATACCACCTCCTCTACGTAGAGTACGTAGTACCCGCCTTGCAACACAATCCCACCCCTACTCTGTGCAACTCTCCAACCCAAGAGTGAAGTGCTATTCTCAGACTTTCTGCTATTCAACTGCTGAGCTCTGGAACTCTCTCCCAGAATCAGTCTTTAAATTGTTTCAAACTCCGTGTGTCCAGATATTTTAGCTCGAACGTCCCTTGATTTTGACCCTGTCACTCTTTCAGCTCTGGGGGAGGCACTCGCTGCAGGCAGTTGTGCCTTTTGTCTCCCTCATTCACATAGGAAATAAACAAATCTTTGTTAATTGTCAGACCTTTCGTGTCATTTCGGTGTAAAGCTATTTAATTCTAACCCAACCAAACAGTCGGTGGTTCGAGCCCCTCTGAGAGTATAAAAACATCTAGTATTGTATTCTAGCTGTACTTAGACGATATTATGCAGCTAAAGAAGGATCTCTGGTAGTTACAAGGGTTGGTTGAGATAGTTTGAAGCTTTACGATTGCCAGAGATCCTTCCTAATCAATCGTCTATTAATTTCCAAAATATTATTAAATGGATATCACCGGTACTGAACGGGTTAAGGGGAGGTATTTAGTTTGTTCCCTACGTTTTCATCAAGCTTAAAATTACACCCCCTAGACCCCCTTTCAAGATAAATTTGTACATTTTTCGGTAGAAAAATGTCCCGGCCGGAGGCCGGTTGCTCTTAAATTACAGGCTTGCTATCGCCCGCCAGGAAAAAATCGACACCTTAATGGCACGAAAGGTCTTAAAATTGACAGAAATGGGGCAAAATGTCTTAAATGTCAAAACTACTAGGGCGAACGTCTTAATATCTCAAAAGCAATGGGGCTAAACATGAGGGAGAAAGGGGTCCAGAAAAAAATCCCTCAAGTGGAAATCTCCCCTTAAGTATCGGGAAATTCGCTGCTACGAGATTCAGTTTACCATCAGCAGGAGAAAATAGACCCTATAGTTTCTTCCATTTCTATACTATTATCTTAGTGCATTTTCAGTCAGGGATGGGTATTATCTTAGTGCATTTTCAGTCAGGGATGGGTATTATCTTAGTGCATTTTCAGTCAGGGATGGGTATTATCTTAGTGCATTTTCAGTCAGGGATGGGTATTATCTTAGTGCATTTTCAGTCAGGGATGGGTATTAATTGTTTAAGGGGGTGACCTGCTTTTTGTTATTTCAGTCCTTTTCTCTCTTTCTCTGGCTTGTATCCATTCGGCCCCATTCAGCCAACTATTTTAAGACGTTTATCCCCATCTAGGTGTCGATTTCTTCCTGGCGAGCGATAGCGAGCTAGCATTATATGAAGAAATCCGGCTTCGCCGGAGAAATTTTTCTATCGAAAAATGTACAAAGTTAGCCTGCTGTCAAACAAAAATAATAAATATGCTGGCTCGCTACCGCTCACCAGTAAAAAATTGACACCTGGATGGGGATAAACGTCTTAAAACAGTAGGCTGAATCGGGCCAAATGGATACAAGCCAGAGAAAGATAGAAAAGGATAGAACAAAAACAGGTCACCCCCCTTAATAAGGGGAGATGGTTCACTTTTTGGGCGATTTTTGCATGTATTCATTATGTTTCTAGTTTCCTCCCTAGACCTCCTTCAAATTAAACAAAAAACATCCATTAGATCCTCCTTCTAGATTAATTTGTACATTTTTCGGTAGAAAAATTTCCCGGCTGAAGGCCGGTTCTTCCAACATTACAGGCTCACTATCGTTCGCCAGGGAAAAAATCGACACCCAAATAGCACGAAAGGTCTAAATATTGACGAAGAAATGGGGCGAAAGGTCTTAAAATCGACTAGCTAATGGGGCAAACATTTTAACATCTGAGCACTAATGGGGCTAAACATGAGGGAAAAAGTGGTCCAGAAAAGCGGCCCATCTCCCCCCTTAACTAGTATACACTGTATGTTACGGTCTGTTGCCGGAGGGGGTGGAGGGTGAGGAGAGAGCCCTTTGGTTATGCTATATTTTGTTCTGACAATGTTATATTATGTGGAAATGATCCGTTAACCATATATATATATATATATATATATATATATATATATATATATATATATATATATATATATATATATATATTTTTTTTTTTTTTTTTTTAAAGGCCGGATCACTTCGGTAAGACCAAGTACTCTGTGTAATAGGTGTATTTAAAGTATGTAACTCTTCCTCTCTCTCTCTCTCTCTCTCTCTCTCTCTCTCTCTCTCTCTCTCTCTCTCTCTCTCTTTGCTGTCCTTGTCTTCCACTTCCCTATATTGGGGGTTCTGCGGGCCCTACTAGAATTAAGAGGAGATTTTCCACTCGAGGGATATTAGTCTTGGCCCCTTTCTCCCTCATGTTTAGCCCCATTGTTTCTGAGATTTTATGACGTTTGCCCCATTAGTTTGCGATTTTAAGAAATTTCGACCCAATTTTAAGACTTTTCGTGCCATTTATGTGTCCAATTTTTCCTGGCGAGCGATATTGAGCCTGTAATTTAAGAGGAACTGGCCTTAGGCCGGGACATTTTTCTACCGAAAAAATGTACAAGTTTATCTCGAAAGGGGGTTTAGGGGGTGTAATTTTAAGCTTGATAGAGGTCTAGGGAACAAACTAAATACCTCCCCTTAAGTCCTCGTTTTGGATCGTAAGGCTTGTGTGGTCAGTGTATCTTATAGCTATGTAAATCCTCCTACATACATACATACATACATACATACAAGTTTAAAGACCGTTTTGTTCACAGGGAATGTGGTTACAGGCTCGCGATCTAAATGGCAGCTTTCCAGGCGGCCCTGTCAGTGGCTTTCTCTTTTGACAAGTTCTTTATTTTGAGATCGGACCGGAGTACCTGATCCCACGTCATTCTAAGTCTACCCCTACGCCCTGTATGTTTTGTATCTATTATTATTATTATTATTATTATTATTATTATTATTAGGGCAGGGGGCTAGGAATCCTCCTCCCCTTGTATAATTCTCCTACTCGACGAGACAGAGAAGCGGGCGAGGGAACGCGAAAGTGGTCCTGGACCCTGAGAATAGGAACTTTGATATGCTGTTTCCGTTCGGGCTCTGTCTCGTGTCGGCCAACCCCAGCAATGGGGTATGTCACTGAGTATATAGCCTACATACATAAATACAATATTATTATTATCATTACTATTATTATTATTATTATTATTATTATTATTATTATTATTATTAGTATTATTATTATTATTATTATATTATTATTATTATTATTATTATTATTATTATTATTATTATTATTATTATTATTATTATTATTTTTATTATTATTATTATTATTATTATTTTTATTATTATTATTATTATTATTATTATTATTATTATTTATTATTATTTATTATTATTATTATTTATTATTATTATTATTATTAATTATCTATTGTTTATATTTATTATTATTATTATTATTATTTATATTATTATTATTATTATCCTTACTATTATTATTATTATTATTATTATTATTATTATTTGTTTTCTTTTCTTTAGCTTTGGCAGCTTTGTTGGATTATATGCCAATTAACGTTTGTTTTTTGTTTTGGTTTTTGGAGGGGAGAGGGGTTGCTTTTCAGCTCTTGTTTATATTGATATAAAACAAATGAATATCAAACTTTCACTGCGTAGGAATTTATATCTTACTATTATATACTTGAGTTTGTTCTTTGCAGCTGACAATAATCTTAACCCTTTAGCAACCGATTTATCAACTTAGATTTTTTTTTTTTTTTTTTTGTATGTGAATTAATGTTTTTTGATGTTATTTTTTAATGTTTTTATTTTTATTTTATTTTTTATGTTTTGTGGGGGGTTTTTCCCTATTCGGGCTCTGTCTCGAGTCGGTCACCCCCAGAAAAAAAAAGTAAAACAAATAATATACTGTATACGTAAATAAATATAATGGGGTATGCGCCTGAGTAGATAGCTAGATAGATAGATAGATAGATAGATAGATAGATAGATAGATAGATAGAAAAAATATGAAACTACTATGTCTGTGCTTCATATAAATTCCAAATGTTCTTAGTAACAACAAAATGTCCATATGAAATGTTCGTTAACGTTTTATTTGTCCGGCTTCCCTCACTGATTCTGTTTGTATCTCGCCTACACAAAGTAATCCTGCTATAGTCTATTCGCTGTAAGTAGGCGAGAAAGCATGACCTCTAACCTCTGTACCTCAAAAACGACTATGGTAATCGAGCTAATATTTCTACCATTTGGGAAGAGTCAGCCAAGGAATAGATGTGGAAATGTACAGCCAATTTGCTCTAGCCCTTTTTGAGATACAGAGGATAGAGGTCCATGACACAAACATCTCCTCTTATTCATTTCATTTAAGGGGAGATTTCCACCTGGAGGATTTTTTCTGAACCTCTTTCTCCCTCATGTTTAGCCCCATTGCTTGTGAGATTTAAAGACGTTTGCCCCATTAGTTTGGCGATTTTAAGAACCCTCGCCCCATTTCTGTCAATTTTAAGACCATTCGTGCCATTTAGGTGTCGATTTTTTCCTGGCGAGCGATAGCGAGCCTGTAATTTTAGGGGAACCGGCCTTCAGCCGGGACATTTTTCTACCGAAAAATGTACAAATTTATCTTGAAAGGGGGTCAAGGGGGAGTAATTTTAAGTTTGATGGAAGTCTAGGGAATCAACTAAAAACCTCCCCTTAACAAAACTAGCACATCACACTTCTTTCCAATTGACAAAAAAAAAAAAAAAAAAAAAAAAAAAAATCCATAATAGAGACTATCACTCTTTCAACTTTGGGAGAGGCGCTTGTTGCAGGCAGCTTTGCCCTTTGTCTCTTTCATAAACTTGACACAAATATAAACAATCAAGCTGAGGACATGAAAGTTAAGGGGAGATCTCCACTTGAGGGATTTTTTTCTTGACCCCTTTCTCCCTCATGTCTAGCCCCATAGCTTTTGAGATTTTAAGACGTTTGCCCCATTAGTTTGGTGATTTTTAAGAATTTCCGACCCATTCTGTCAATTTTAAGACCTTTCGTGCCATTTAGGTGTCGATTTTATCGTGGCAGGCGATAGCGAGCCTGTATTTTAAGAGTAATCGGCCTTCGGCCGGGACAATTTTCTACCGAAAAATGTACAAATTTATCTTGAAAGTGGGTCAAGGGGGTGAAATTTAAAGATTGCTGGAGGAGTAGGAAACAAACTAGAAACCTCCCCTTAACCACCCAACTATAATCAACTGACCCTATTTTCTCTCTCTCTCTCTCTCTCTCTCTCTCTCTATCCTTGTCTTCCACTTTCCTTGCTTTGGGGTTGTCCTGGATTTACTAGAATAATATTATGAGGGCTATTTTTCTGGACCCCTTTCTCCCTCATGTTTGGTAGCCCCATTGCCTCTGAGATTCTATGACGCTCGCCCCATTAGTTTGGCAATTTTAAGAACTTTCGCCCCAATGCTGTTCATTTTAAGACCTTTCGTGCCATTTAGGGGTCGGGTTTTTTTTTCTCCATGAGAATACATATTATTTATAAGAACAAGAATACAACATTTAGGAAAAGAATACAATTTTGGTTTTCTTTGTGAGTTTTATTAGATAGTGACATAGATTTGTAGATACTGATGATACGACTTGCAAAGATGATGATACGACTTGCAAAGATGATGATACGACTTGCAAAGATGATGATACGACCTGCGCAGAACACCTCATTGATGTTGCATGTGTATGGGAATCATGCAACATTGGTATATATATTTTTTGTGTTGCATGTTATGTTTAAGGGGAGATCTCCACTTGAGGGATTTTTTTCTTGACCCCTTTCTCCCTCATGTTTAGCCCCATTGCTTTTGATATTATAAAACGTTCGACCCATTAGTTTAGCGATTTTAAGAACTTTCACCCCATATTAAGACCTTTCGTGCCATTCAGGTGTCGATTTTATCCTGGCGAGCGATAGCGAGCCTGTAATTTAAGAAGAACCGGCCTTCGGCCGGGAAATTTTTCTACCGAAAAATGTACAAATTTATCTTGAAAGGGACTCAAGGGGGTATAATTTTAAGCTTGATGGAGGTCTAGGGAACAAAGTAAAAACCTCTCCTTAAGACTTGCAAAACACCTCATTGATGATTTATTGACAGTTTATTCTGGCTATCATTAGTCGATTTTATACAATTTAGGAAAGCTCTATGGGAGTCAAAATGTAAAGACTATCTCAATTAAACCCCTGACTTCCATATAGAATTCCTAATCTGAATATTATCGTCTTATAATAGCCAGAATAAACTGTTATAATGCGTCATAATCCTCAAAGGGTTAAACAAATGGTTTATATTTTCATCATCGCAGGTTATGTTTGTAAATTATTATTTATTAAATAAATATTTGTTACAATAGTTCAGGAAAGTGTTTGCTGGATGTAAGTAGATGTTGAAATAAAGTTGACAGAGTGAATATAAACACCATATGAGGAACGTTGTCAATAAAGTGCTCCTCCTCACATGGTGTTTATATCATGTAAGTAGATGTTGAAATAGAGTTGACAGAGTGAATATAAACACCATATGAGGAATGTTGTCAATAAAGTGCTCCTCCTCACATGGTGTTTATATCATGTAAGTAGATGTTGAAATAAAGTTGAGAGAGTGAATATAAACACCATATGAGGAATGTTGTCAATAAAGTGCTCCTCCTCACATGGTGTTTATATCATGTAAGTAGATGTTGGGTTGTTCTTGTTTACATTAGGCTGTGGAGCATAAATCCGACATCCAGATGACTGCGGGGTTCAACATCCACTCCTGCAATAAAAAACTGTGTGAGTTTCGTTCTCATAATGTCAACAAACCTTCTCCTATATTGCATAGTGTAAACTGTATGTGTGAGAGATGATGTTCTGCAAATTATGATTAATGGAAAGTATTATCATGTTTCTGCATTTAAGCACTGATGGGTTCAGATTGATTTGAAATGGCCATCAGTTTGCTGCATCCTTTTCCAGGCATTCTAGGCGGTACCTTCTTCCAGTTCCTGCTGAGTTTTGCGGAACTTGGCCAGGTTGAGAGCAGCGATCTCCTCAGCCTCTTCGATCTGCCTCTTGTAGGTCCTGATCTTTTGCTGCAGCTTCTCGACAAGGTCCTGCATTCTGTCGTGGTTCTTCTTGTCCTCTTCGGACTGGAAGGTGAGCTCCTTGATGCGCCTCTCGCACTTCCTCAGGTTCTTCTGGGCGTCGGAGTGGCGGTGGGCTTCGTCGTCCAGTTGACCCTCGAGGTCACGGATGCGACCACCCAGCTTGCTCACAGACTTCTTGATGGATTTCTGTGCGTTGCCCTGGCTTTCTTCCAGTCTGATTTGCAGATCACGGAGAGAAACTTCCAAGCCCTTGCGCATCTTCTCCTGAGTCTGGGCGTGTTCCTGCTCAGAGCGGAGTTCGTCAGCCAGGCGGGCAGCGTCCACCATGGCCTTCTTAGCCTTGTCCTCGGAATTCTTAGCCATGTTCAGCATCTCTTCCAAGTCGGCCTGTTTAGAGAACAAATTATTAAACGTGAGAATGTTTCTAAGGAAGTTATTTTAATTTAATGTATTTCAATTGTGTGTATTATAAATAATGATACAGCTAATAGAATTTTGAAGTATACATACATGGATAGTTTGGATTTCACCCTCGAGCTTCCTCTTGGCACCGGTGATGGTGGTGAGCTGGGAGGTGAGGCCGGTGATATGGTCATTGGTATCAGCCAAGTCAGTCTCAGCCTGGCGACGTCCGCGATCAGACTGGTCAAGGAGAGAGCGGGACTCCTCCAGCTCGGCAGACAGGGCGTTGGCGCGTCGCTCAGCCATCCCACATTGTTCGTGGTACTCTGAGGCAATGCGGTGCTGCTCCTCCACCTTCAGTTCCATATCCTTACATTCGGTCTGCATCTTCTTGTACGTCTTCTGCAGGTCTGAGTAAGCCTTGTTCGAGTGGTCCAGGGAAATTTCCAGTTCATTGATGTCCGACTCCAGCTTCTTTTTCAGACGGAGTGCTTCGGCCTTTGCCTTGGATTCGGCTTCAAGAGTGGCTTGCATGGAGTCCATAGCTTGCTGGTGGCATTTTCTGAAAATAAATAACATACAAAATCAATGGGGGTGGGGTGGGGGGGTTTCTGGACACCTCCCTCATGTTTAACTCTATTAGTTTTAAGATTTTATGACATCAGTTTGGCGATTATAAGACATTTTGTGCCATTTAGGTGTCAATTTTTGCCTAAAGAGCGATGGCGAGCCTGCGATCCAGGAGGATCCGGCTTTTAGCTGGGGCATTTTTTCTAACATAAAATGCACAATTTTATCTCGAAGGGGGGTCTTGGGGTCAGTATTTTTTAAAGTTTGAAGGAGGTCTAGGGAAGAAACTAAAAAGAATAATAAATAAGTATATAAATAAATAGGTATATATAAATCTCCCCTTAAGAATGAAGCTACAGTATATGCGAAACGTTGTCAATAAAATGGTCCTCCTCACATTTTATTTTTCCTACATTCTAACTTACTCCCTCTCGGGCATAGGCTGAGAGCCTATACAGTCAACCGCTGTACATTCAATGGTGAAGCCCATGAGGTCTCGTTCCAGTCTAGGGAGTGAGACATGTGAAGCACTTAGAGCTGCAACCAGCCTTTGCTATCTTGCCTTCACAAGATGCACAGCTGCCCACTGACAGCTCGAAGCAGCCCCATCTCTGGAGCTGCCTCGCCTTCGTGCTTCACTGTCTCACCCCCTAGAATCGGACCCTCACTCTCAGAATGCCACCTATTGAGTAATTAACTCACTAGGCATTACCCCCCTGTAGCATATTTTGAATATGGGAATATTCATACAGTGCTATTAATCAGGGAACAATGAGAGTATTTTTGGGGCATTTCGGTGGGCTTTGTGGTAATGCACTGATACTAGGTGCAGCACAAATTACATCCCAATAATATCTTCCCATTAATACATTGGGATTCGAACCCAGGACCATTGGATTACCAGTCCAGTGGCAAGACCACTCTACCACACCTTCCCTGTTTATATGGTGTATACATTAAATATGAATATACCTGTACTGTACTTACCGAGTATTTTCGAACTCCTCTTCCTTCTCCTGGATGCGCCTGTCAATCTCCTGCCTGACCTGGCTCAGCTCCAGCTGGCCACGGAGCACCTTGTTCTCCTCCTGCTCCAGAGCAGCCTCGGCTTCCTCCAGAGCAGCCTGGAGCTCCTCCTTCTCGATCTCATGACGTCTCACATTCTTCTCTAACTCGTGGAATGACCGGCCAGCTTCGCCGATCTGGTCCATGAGATCCTTAACTTCATCATTAAGGTTCTTGTTCTCTCGCTTAATCGAGTCAACGAGCTCCTGATTTTCCTCATAGGCAGCCTTGACACGGAAGAGCTCAGTGGAGTAGTTGCGGCATTCCTTCTGTGAAGAATCGAGGTCTGCTGCCAAATCGTCCACCTTCAGCTTCCACTCGGAGATGATTCTGTCAAAGTTCTTCTGCTTCTTCTCAGCAGCGCTAGCCAGATTTGAATTGCGCTCACCGAGAACCTGGGCCTCTTCCACTTCAGACACGAGCCTCTGGTTGGCCTTCTCCACGCTCAGGTTCTTGATGTTCAGCTGTTCAATCTGAGCCTCTGCTTCATCCAGGCGGGTGGCTAGCTTCATGCGAGCAATTTCAATCTCCTCAGCTCGGGCAACTCCCTCAGCTTCGTATTTTGAATGCCACATCTGAGCATCAGCATTCGCCTTGGACAGCAGCCTCTGCACATCGCACTTAGCCTCACTCTCCACCTCGAGCTGATCACGAAGACCCTCGATGTCGTGCTCCAGGTTGCGGTACTTGCCAACGAGCGTAGCGCGTTCCTAGAAAGACAGTATCACAGTATTATGTTTATCTTCTCTCTCTCTCCCTCTCTCTCACTCCTATTATTATACAATATGATGATCATAGGCCATTCATTATAGGTAGGCAAAAAATCGTTACCTTGAACCTCTGTAACTCGAAAAGGGCTAGATCAAATAGGTTGGCTCTTCCCACATGGTATAAATATTAGCTCGATTGCTCTACTTGTGTTTTAGGTATAGAGGTTAGTGGTCAGGATTTTTGGCCAACTTATACTGAATACACTATACTACCAAATATTTAAGTCTTGGTTATTAAATACACTTCCGACAGAGCATAACAAAATTGGAAGTGACTGAATTAAGGGGATCGACCTGCTTTTTTTCTTCTCTCTAGTTAGTAGCCATTCGACTCCATTCAGCCTACTGTTTTAAGACGTTTTTCCTCATTCAGGTGTCGATATGAACCTGGCGAGCGATAGTGAGCCAGCATATTTTGGATTATGTTTTAGACAGCTTACTTAATTTGTACATTTTTCGGTAGAAAAATTTCTCCGGCGAAGCCGGATTTCTCCGTACAATAATGACTCGCTGTTGCTAGCCAGGATAAAATTGATACCTGAATGGGGATAAACGTCTTAAAACAGTAGGCTGAATGGGGCCTAATGGATAAAACCCAGAGAGAATAATCAGGTCAGTCCCCTAAATGTTTGTGTTCCTCTCGCTCTGTCTACCTACCCGGCTCTCCTGGTCCGACAGCTTGCGGTTATCTTCTAGCTGGTTAGTGAGGGATAGCTTCATCTTGGACAACTGGCCGATGGTGCTCTCCCCCTCTTCCAGCTGGCGTACAAGATCGGAATTCTCGGCGCTGAGTTTCTTCTTGGTGGCGTCGAACTCGCTAAGGGTGCGGTTGGCTTCGTCGGCCCGGGCGTTGGACTCGGCATACTGCTGTTGAAGCTGTTTGTCTGTTTTCTCAGCGGCAGCCTAAGAGAAACAAAGGTATTGTATTGGTGGTGTAATGGTTTAGATGCTTACGTTCTGGGTGTGGTGTCCCGATTTTGAATCCCGGGAGGACCATATGCTTTCAATAATTTATTCAAGTAAATTGGGTTTGTAATGGATGATTAATGTTAAGAACGGGGTGTTCCTTAATTTGGTTCAGATTTGGGACGTCAGGATGTTGATGATGATAATAATAAGGAGTTAATTGAATAAAATCGATTAGTATTTACCTTATCCCGAGCGATGGTGTCCAGGGTAACTTTGGCATCCTCAGCATCTCTCTTCAAGGTATCTTTGTCCTTCTCAACTCTGTGGAAAGAAAGTTATATGTCTGTGATCAAGTGTTCTGGGCGCTATACCTTGTTCCAAATAGGTGGTCCAGAAATCGTGAACCCTAACCTCTGTAACTCAAAAAGGGCGAGAGTAAATGGACTGTAAATCTCCATACCTATTCCCTGCAATATTCTTATTAAAAATGCTTTTATATATACTGTACGTACTAGATTACATATAATAGTTTCCGTTAGATATTATTATGGCAAACAGTATTATGCAAGAAAATAATTAAGATTCTCACCTGGCCTTCATCTTATTGAGGTAATCGATCTGCTCCGTCATCTCGTTAATCACCTCAGTCTGCTTCTTGCGTTGGAGTGAGAGGGCCGACTCGTGTTGCAGATTCACCTCCTCCAAGTCCCGGCGGAGTTTGGTTAGTTCTGCCTCACGCTTCTTGTTCAGTTCGATTTGAGCAGCCGTAGCACCACCAGCCTCATCAAGACGGTCTCCAAGGTCTCCCAACTCACGAGCCAGGTGAGACTTGGCTTTCTCGGCCTTAGCACGACTCTGGCGCTCACGTTCGACCTCGGACTCGAGTTCATCCATACGGGCTTGCTGCTCCCGGATCTGCCTTTGGAACTTCATGTACTGGCCTTGCTCCTCCTCCACCTTGGCCACTAAGGACGCATGCTCCTTATCCTTGCGGAGTAGGGTCGCTTCAATTTCCTTCTGGTTGCGCTCAAGATCGGACACGGCTTCCTGTGAGAGCTTAAGATCACCCTCAACTTTCCTCTTGGACTTGTCGACGTCGTTGCGCAGCTTCTTCTCACGCTCCAATGAGTCTTCAAGCTCATCCAGGGAGTGTTCAAGCTTGCCCTTTACATTGCCAAAGTGGTTACACTTGTCCTCGAGGTTTTGCAGGTCCTCAGAAGTCTTTTGGTTGCATTCCTGCAGTTGTTTCTTCTCCTTATTGATCTTGTTGATAAGTTCTTCCTGGTGGGCGAGTTCCTCATTCAAGTTATGGATCTGATGGTCCTTGGTTTCCTTGTCCGCTTCTGCCTTCTGGATGTTCGTCTCGGTGTCTTCCATGTCCTTCTTCAGATTACCCACTTCAGCCTCAGCCTTCTTCCTGCTCTGCTGGATTTGGTTGCGAGCTTCCTCCTCCTTTCGCAGGCGCTCGTTGGCTTCCTGTAAAACAATAGTAAAGTGTGCTTTAGATTCATCAAACAAAGACTATTATATATGGGTTCTCTATCTTAAGGGGCTAGTGGCAGTTTTTTGGTCTATTAATTTATGTATTCATATATAGGGGGAGAGGTAGACCGAATATGAGGTGGAAGGATGGAGTGAGGAAGTACATGAACGAAGGCGGTGCTGGTTGGGGGGAGGGGCGTCGACTGACTGGGGACAGAGGTGCATGGGGGCGGTTCGTTCGTGGCCACCCCTTCGGGGATCACGGCGTCAGGCAATAGATAGATAGATAGATAGATATATTTTTTTAGTTTCCTCACTAGATCTCCATCAAGCTTAGAAAAACACCCCCTAGACCCCCCTTCAAGATAAATTTGTACATTTTTCAGCAGAAAAATTTCCCGGCCAAAGGCCGGTTACTCATAAAATTACAGGCTCGCTATCGCTCGCCAGGAAAAAATCGGTACCTAAATGGCACAAAAGGTCTTAAAATTGAAAACGAAATGGGGCAAAAGGTATTGAAATCGCCAAACTAATGGGCCGAACGTCATAAAATCTTAAAACTAATAGGGCTAAGCATGAGGAAGAAGGGGGACCAGAAAAACGACCTATCTCCCCTGCTGGCATCAATGTCAAGTACAGTAAATCAATTAAAACTGTCTTGATATCATAATGCTTAGTGTGTGGAATTTCGGTGTGAGTATCCTAGGTTCGAGTCCTTGGAGTGCCACATGTATTCATTACTTGCATTGATTTCATTAGTTAGGTTTATTTTTAAATTAATTGGTGGGTTGGTGAACACAAAATATGAACTAATGGGGCTAAGCATGAGGGAGAAAGGGGTCCAGAAAAACGACCCATCTCCCCGTATACATATTACTAGCATCAATGTCATTTTAATAATTACAATTGTGTTTACTTACACGAAGTTGGTTTTCTAGCTCTTGCTTCTGGGACTGGATCTTCGCCTGCTTATCCATAAACTCTGACATGCCGCCCTTCGTGGAGTCCAGAGCCAAGAGCAGGTTGCTCCTCTCCTCCTGAAGGCCATTGTTAACGGCCTCCAGCTGCTTGCGAACCACGACGATCTTCTCGTACTGCTTCTCGGCCTTCTCGGCCTTGCTCTCCAGTTTGGCCAGTTCATCGGCGGCATTGATGACCTGGAAGTGAATGGAGTCGAACAGTTAATCGGTGTTGAGATTAACAGCCCATCCTTGATAAACAAAATAACATAAAAGAGGGACAATTAAGGCGACACTGACTGCTTTTTTGGCCTATAAATTCATTCATTCATTAATTCTTAGTTTCCTCGCTAGACATCCCTCAAACTTAGAAAAACATCCCCTAGACCCCCCTCAACATAAATTTGTACATTTTTCGATAGAAAAATTTCCCGGCCAAAGACAATTACAATTACAGGCTCGCTATCGCTCGCCAGGAAAAAATCGACACCTAAATGGCACGAATGGTCTTAAAATTGACAGAAATGGGGCGAGGGTTCTTAAAATTGCCAAACTAATGGGGCGAACGTCTTAAAATCTCAAAAGCAATGGGGCTAAACATGAAGGAGAAAGGGGTCCAGAAAAAAATCCTCCAGGTGGAAATCTCCCCTTAAGCTTGGGAAGGATAAATGGTAGCTAAAAGGATGCACTGAGATGGTCTGTAACTTTTTAATGGGTAAACATCCTTGCTAACCTGACTAAAATCGTTTACTAGTTCCCAGAATATAATGACAAGGACGTCACTGGTACTGAATGGGTTAAGACTATTAGCAAAATATGATCTGCGATGCCAATATAGTGAAACTTTTTAACCCCTTGAAGCTCTGACCCGTTTTAGCAGTTTATTTTGGCTATCATTAGACGATTTTATGCAGCTTAAGGAGGATCTGTAGGTATTAAAAGGGTAAATACTATCTCAATCAACCCTTTGACTTCCGTATACCGTTACTAATCTGAATAAAATCGTCCAATAGTAGCCAGAAAACAGAACAGAAACGCGTATTGGAGCTTGAAAGGGTTAAAATATGTTCAAATTTAGATGCGTACACTGTGAATTAGTTGCTAAACTAGTCAGTCAGTCAGTCAGTAGCCAACTCTTACTCCCACAAGGGGTAAGGAGGATCAGCAAAAGACACAAGAAATGAAAAAGAGGTGACAGGATAAGAACACATATAACAGTTGCTAAAGTATGTGTTGAATTATGCATACATAATGTTGACAGAGTAGATGTTCTGAGGTAGCTATACGATAGATGTAGTGTAGGGGATACAGGTTGTAGTGAGAGATGTTCTTAGGTATTCATAAGATAGATGTAGTGTAGGGGATACAGGTTGTAGTGAGAGATGTTCTGAGGTAGCTATACGATAGATGTAGTGTAGGGGATACAGGTTGTAGTGAGAGATGTTCTGAGATAGCTATACGATAGATGTAGTGTAGGGGATACAGGTTGTAGTGAGAGATGTTCTTAGGTAGCTATACGATAGATGTAGTGTACGGGATACAGGTTGTAGTGAGAGATGTTCTGAGATAGCTATACGATAGATGTAGTGTAGGGGATACAGGTTGTAGTGAGAGATGTTCTTAGGTAGCTGTAAGATAGATGTAGTGTAGGGGATACAGGTTGTAGTGAGAGATGTTCTTAGGTATTTATAAGATAGATGTAGTGTAGGGGATACAGGTTGTAGTGAGAGATGTTCTTAGGTAGCTATACGATAGATGTAGTGTAGGGGATATAGGTTGTAGGGAGAGATGTTCTTAGGTAGCTATACGATAGATGTAGTGTAGGGGATACAGGTTGTAGGGAGAGATGTTCTTAGGTAGCTATACGATAGATGTAGTGTAGGGGATACAGGTTGTAGTGAGAGATGTTCTTAGGTATTTATAAGATTGATGTAGTGTAGGGGATATGGGTTGTAGTGAGAGATGTTCTTAGGTATTTATAAGATAGATGTAGTGTAGGGGATATGGGTTGTAGTGAGAGATGTTCTTAGGTATTTATAAGATAGATGTAGTGTAGGGGATATGGGTTGTAGTGAGAGATGTTCTTAGGTAGCTATAAAATAGATGTAGTGTAGTAGTGTAGGGGATATACGTAGTGCAGGGGGTATAGGTTATAGTGAGAGATGTAGTGTAGGGCATATAGGTGTAAAAGAACAAATAGGGATGTAGGGAAAAAGGGTGTCTGCCTCGTATGGGCCTCACCTTAAGATTAGGCCTGATGGCGCACCAGAGACCATACCAAAGCCAAGACTTCATGGTCTGGTACTTCCTAATATTCCTCTGCACCACCAGGAGCGCCACACGCTGCTTCTGCATCTTGGAGTAGTTCTTCCTGCTCGTGAAGCCTCGGATCCAGGACTGCAGCCAAGTCATCAGCTTACCAATACGTTCATCACGGAACTCCTCCATCTCACCCAACACGCCGGCACGGAAGAACACCTGGAACAGTGAAGTAAGAACATAATCACATGGAAGAACACCTGGAACAGTGAAGTAAGAACATAAGAACATGGAAGAACACCTAGACCAGTGAAGTATGAACATAAGAACATAGAAGAACACCTGGAGCAGTGAAGTAAAAACATAAGAACATGGAAGAACACCTAGAACAGTGAAGTAAGAGCATAAGAACATGGAAGAACACCTGGAACAGTGAAGTAAGAACATAAGAACATGGAAGAACGCCTGGAACAGTGAAGTAAGAACATAAGAACATGGAAGAACGCCTGGAACAGTGAAGTAAGATCATTACAACTGGTTAATCTCAATCATTATATTTCAACCATTACCTCCTCCCCTTGTAAAATTCACCCACTTACTAGACGAGACAGAGTAAGGGGCGAAGGAACGCGAAAGTGGTCCCGGACCCTAGAACTAGAACTTTAAACGTTTTTGTTCGGGCTCTGTCTTGAGTCGGCCACCCCCAGGTTTGGGGTATGTGCCTGAGGATATACATACATACATACATAAAGAATAACGTAGTGCCAATACAATACCAATACAATACAATAGTGACAATGCAATACAATACAGTGACAATATAATACAAGTGCCAATACAACACAAAACAATACAGTGACAATACAATACAGTGCCTATACACCACAATACAATACTGTGCCTATATAATGCAATACAGTGGCAATACAATACCTTGGTGTTGCCACATCTAAATTGCTCCTCCTTCAGGCCGACCTTATCGAAGCAAGCCTTGGCAGCCTTCTTTTCATCCTTACACTCAGACATCTCCTTGCCAGCCAGAATCTTGTAGCTGAAAAAGAAAAGTAGGTTGCATTTAGTATACCCTGCTTGTTAATGGTAGGCCAGAGATCCTGACCCCAACCCGTCAAATAGGTTGCATTTAGTATACCCTGCTCATTATTGGCACGCCAGAAATCCTGACCCCCAACCCGTCAAATAGGTTGCATTTAGTATACCCGGAAAGTGAGAGGGGGAGAATGGGAAGGGCAAGGTGGTGTGGGGTTTGGTATTGGTGATGGTGAGGGTCTTGACTACGGTGTGCGAGGGGGTCCTGGGGGACTCTGAGGAGTCGGGTTGCTCCTCCATGGCCCTCTTGCACACTGGGGTCCCCTTCATGGTGTGGAGGAAGTCCTCTTCCTACACTAACCAGTCCAGCCCTGAATGGCACAACCTAGACCCTCTTTCCCCTGCTGTATGAGTCAGTGTCCCTGAGCACCCCTGACGAGATCGTGTGAATCCCCTCCTCCACTCTTCCCCTATAGTGTGATAGGGTTGTCTCTGATGTTAAGAGCTCCCCCTGTGATAGGATTGTCTCAGGTGTTAGCAGTCCCCTTGGTATCTGAAAGGGGTGTTTCCAGGTGGATGGGACTTGATAGCCTTGGCGGGCAACCCATCTAGGGTAATATACCCTAAACAAATTACCGATGAGCGACACGCTAATCGGTGCCACTTGCAGGTGGCGATCTCTATAACAGATGGGAAGATTGCAGGCACCAAACGAACAAGGCAATACCTTCTAAAGTTGGATATAACCATTAAATAATTGCCAGAATATAGTGTAAAGGACGTCACCGGTACTGAAGGGGTAACCTAATTTATTAATTTCGCTCCCAACACCAAACACCTTCCAATGAAATTAATGAAAGCATGTGATGCTCCCGGGATTCGAGCCTGGGTTACCACATACAAATCATAACCACTAACCATTACACCATAAAGACAGTTAAAGGTTAAGTACATGACTACGATTTTATATCCATTTATCGAATACTGGATATCAATCTAATCATGTGCTCAGACCCAATTTTGTTGTGTTTTTCTATATTCCAACTGCTCCCTCTCGGGCATAGGCTGAGAACCTGTACATTCAACCGCTAATCATTGAACGGTGAAGCCTGTGAGGTTTCGTTCCAGTCTAGGAGGTGAGACATGTGAAGCACTTTTAGCTGCAACCAGCCCCTGTCATCTTGCCTTCACAGGATGTATGGGGCTTAGTTGCTCACAGCTCAAAACAGCCCTATCTCTGAAGCTGCCTCGCTCCAGTGCTTCACTGTCTCATCTCCTAGACTCGGACCCTCACTCTCAGAACGCCACCTATTGAGCAATGAACTCGCTAGGTATTGCCCCCTTGTAGCATATTTTGAATATGGGAATATTCATACAGTGCTGTTTAATTAGGGAACAATGAGGGTATTTATTTGGCGTTTCGGTGGGCTTTGTGTTAATGCACTGATACTAGATACAGCACAAATTCCATCCCAATAATATCTTTCCATTGACATATCAGGATTCGAACCCGGGTCCATTGGATTACCAGTCCAGTGGCAAGAACTGCACACTGAATCATCAAATAATTGCCAGAAAAGAGTGAGAAAGACGTCACCGGTACCAAAGGGGTAAATAAAATCCTTATTCTTACCGATGCTTGAATTCGGGGTAGTGGATCCTGTTGGGGAAGCCCTTACGACAGATACGGATGCCCTCAAGTACACCGTTACAGGTCAGCTGATGCATGACCAAACCAGCATCAATCACACCTGGGGACTTGGTCTCGTTGGGCACGATACAACGGATGAAGTGAGGATGGGTGGAGTTCAGGGTCCTCATCAGGTTACCCAGCTGATCCTGTTGGGGGGGAGATTAGGGCAAGTTAAGCCTGTGTATCACACGAGAGCTTTTATAGTCAACATTCGATTATCAACATTTTTCTGGCAACATTTCTGGAATATTTTGCACTGGTATCGAAAACTAGACTGATGATAGATGAATTTAAGTAACAGATATATATCAAATGTGTACCTCACAAGCTGCCAGACCAGTGTTGAGGGAAAAAGTGCTCGTCTGATACCGGCTTTAGAGTTACAAGGAATAGTTATAGTCCGTTTATTCTAGGTTGGGCAGAAATCGTAACCTCTAACCTCTGTAACTCAAAGAGGAACAGAGCAAATGAACTGTCAAATTCCACACATATTCCCTAGCCAAGTCTTCCTATGTGGTAGAAATGTTAGCTCGGT